>JAQGBW010005316.1:0-12211 GCA_034698625.1 Julus scanicus
TCAAAAAAGACGTCTTTAGGAAGTCAAAAAAGACGTCTTTAGGAAGTCAAAAAAGACGTCTTTAGGAAGTCAAAAAATACGTCTTTAGGACCAAATAATAACCAAAAAAATGACCAAATAATGACTAAAAAAGACGTCTTTATGAAGTCAAAAACTCCGTCCTGAACACGTCAATTTTTGCGAAAAATTTACTAAAAAATGACGTCTTTCTGACCAAACATGTGACGTCATTCTGACAAAAATGACGTCTTTAGAACCAAAATATGACCAAATGACGACTAAAAAATGACGACTTTATGAAGTCTTATGACGTCTTTCTGACCAAAGATGACCAAATGATAACCAAAAATTACAAACAATGACCACAAAATTACAAAAAAAATGACGACTTAATGACTAAAAAACGACCATTCTGAAAATGGCGTCAATTTTTAGTAATTATCATACCAAGTATTTTTGGCAATTTTAAAAAGACGTCATTTATTAGTCATCTTTTGTTCATTTTACTTGGTCATCTTTTGGTCATGGCGTCTTCTTTGACATGTTTTTTTGAAAAATTAACCAAAAAACGACGTCATTTTTGTGTCCATTCAGCTACTTAAGTAAGTTTTTATAATTAATTAACATCGATTGCAATCTCAATTTATAAATTATAAAAACTTAGTAAATAATCGTTAAACTAGAACAGCACAATACAGGCTTAAAGCTAAGTAAAATTTGGTTTTTTTTCCTGTTATAATATCCCCGTTGTAATAGCAGGTCAGCTTAAAAAGCTTTTTTGTATAATTTCATTCTTCAACCGAAAATATCGATCCGTATGTTGTATGTTGCTTTTACAATAATGGTTTGTGACCCTCCTCGTCCAACGGCCAGAACAACATGGTGGATATATATACAAGAAAGCTGAGCGAATTTATCGATTTTTTAAGAAAAAAAAATTATTTTTTCGGCCTTAACTTCATACCTAGTCTAAAATTGATAAATTATATAATATGCGTTCAGGGTTGTCATCGGACCACCGCTGCCGTAGCCAATGACGATTTTTGCTTTGTTTTCGAACATTTACAACAATATGTTGGGGGGAGGAGAATATGCCTTATTACACTTATTATTATTGAAAACGTTTTTCTTTTCATGGCAATTTTTTATTATTTTTTTTTTTAGCCAAACTGATTTTACATGTAATGGTAAATTTGAATTTCAATGCTGGCCCACAAGTTTCCATGGCAACTACACTACCAACGTAGTTCTGTGCATGTAAATCTTTTCATCAGAGTCTACACTAGTGTATTTTAACCATTTTTTCCAGGCTTTTATCCCCTCTCCCTCTAGCCCTCCCCCTTTTTTTTTGTTCCCACTTCTATCGTTTTAACCCAATGATATAGTGGCTCACGGTTTTCATTTGAATAAAGCGATATTTTTTTTTAGAAAAAACTAATTTTCCTAAAAATATTTACTAAAATATCATTAATATCAAAATCTTGATGGTTTATTTCAAACAGATTGCTAAAATATCATTACGTAATATCAAAATTTTCAGTCGGTGACGGTGTATTTCAAACAAATTGGTTTATTGAAAATCAAATGTACCGTTATAAACATTGCAATTTTAGTAAATATTTTAAAATAAACCAATAATTAGTTTATTATATTTTAGAAATGTTGAAAAATACAGTCGAAACTGCTTAATTTTGCAGCGACTAATGCAATTAACCGGTTTATAAAATTTTGCTTAAATACAGTAATCCTGGCTCAATTTTTTTTGATAAAATCATTCAAATGGCTAGATTAGTTTTGGGAAACATTTATTGTCACTAAACATAACTTGAAACAAAACCGTATACACAGTGGGGTTCTTGGCTAAAGTTTCACAAAACACGGTTGCAGAAATTCGGTGAGCATCCACATATGACAAACATATTTGTGAATTTTTGTTGTTTTCTTTAACCTTATAACTCCCAAATGTAACCCCTCAGGCGAGACGTGCCGAGTCATGTGGTGCTCTTTAAATTCACTTAGTATTGTCAAACCCTGTTTCAGTTTCGTGTTTCATCTAGTGTGTACTAGGCATGAAGGTGGGTATGCACCAGAGGAAACATCTGGAAATATGAAACAGAAACATGGACAAACATTTGTTACCTCGGGGGTGTCCCAAATCTGGTGAAACGTTTGTTGGAAAACTGCCATTTTCAGGAAACATTTCGATGTTTCCTGGCAATCGCTCAAGTGGCGGTCCAGATCAAAGAAAAAATGTATCCTGGTCAAGGCGCTTTTACCAAGGACTGTACATGATGACGTAACACAGCTGAACCACCTGGTTTTTCAAATGGAAACTCTTTGACAAAATGTCTACCTCATGAAATACAGCCGTTAACAAAACCGTTATTACCAGACTACATTAAGCTCCGCCTTGTTTTACGAAATGTTTCACGAACATGAAACAGAAACATGGACAAACGTTTGTAACCTTAGTTGTGTCCCAAAGTTTCTTGAAACATTTGTTGAAAAACGGCCATTTTCAGAAAACATTTCGATATTTCCTGATGTTTCTTAGCGACCGCTCAAGAGGCGGTCCGGATCAAAGGCAAAAATGTTTCCTGGTCAAGGCGCTTTTACCAAGGACTGTACAGGATGACGTAACACAGTTTAACCACGTGGTTTTTAATGGAAAGCACGTGGTCAAAATTATCTACGTCATGAAATACAGTCGTTGACAAAAGCGCTATAACCAGACAATACGAAGCTCCGCCTTGTTTCACGAAATGTTTTTTTGGTGCGTACACTCGTGTTTTTGCAAATTTTGTCGAAAATTTTGGTAAAACATACTGAGAAAAACATGCTGGAAGTTTGTGTTCAGTGTTTCGTGTGTCTGTTTGATGTTTCCAAATGTTTCCTCGGGTGCGTATACCCACCTTAACAGCGCTAAGTACATTGGCCTAAAAGAAGTTAGGGAAAAGTCCATAATCATAAAAAAGCAGGAAAAAATGGGGCTTTTTAAACGAGCCACTACACAAAATTTCAAAAGTTTTAACAACCGTAGTGCAATGTGTGCCCAGCGCCATTTCCTTTATTAATAGTATTACCATTATATGCCGTTGCCTATATATATGATGGGAAACATATTTTAATTTTCATATTATATGGACGTCCCGCAATTACTGCTTTTCTCAGCAGAAGGAGAAAAATGTGATGGAAATCCCAGATTTATAGCACCGATTTCAAGCAGCGCTCCACCCATGATGGTCCATTTTGGATCATAAAATAACAATGAAAATGACAGAAATGATGTGGACATCACTTGGCACTTAACAGCATCCAGCACCGACTGTGGACATCGCTAACTAAATTTCAGGGTTTTTATATATGTCCGTCCACCTTCCTAATCTAAATGGGATGTTAGCACTCCTTTTTCAGTCTTATGAGGATGCTATCTTTTGCTTCCTCCTCAAATTTCTGAATAAAAATGCACTTTAGCCTCTTTAGACCCTTTAGACTATTTAGACTATTTAGGGGAGAAACCCTGGTCCCTGGAAACTTGTGAAATTGTTGAGAAAGATGCTACTTTTCAAACATAAGTTATAAAATTTCGAAAAGTATATTGTTATCATCACATCCCAGGCCAGCAAGTCAGGAATCTATCGACATAAAACCCAAAGTGGAATCTCGGTTTACGAACTTACTCTGTTTCTCGACCCTGTTCGTAAACCGACAAGTTCGTTAACCGAATCAATTTTTCTCAATGTAAATCCAATTAATGTAAGCCTACCCTGGTGAAAAAACAATAGAAACTAATAGAGATTTCTATTGGTTTCTATTGTTATTTGGACACTTTATTAATTTTAATTGTTTTCTATGGTTCCTGTATTGACTTCTATGGTTTAGCTGTATTGACTAAACAATAGAAAACCATATAAAACAATTAAAACCACAGAAAACAATTGAAGCCATAGAAAACAATTGAAACCATAGAAAACAATTGAAACCATAGAAAACAATTGAAAAAATAGAAAAAATAGAAAACAATTGAAACCATAGAAAACAATTGAAACCAATAAAACCAATAGAAATTTTCTATTGATAACAATAAAACCAATAGAAATTTTCTATTAATACCAATAAAACCAATAGAAAACAACGTTCTAAATAACAATAGAAAACAATAGAAATCTCTATTGTTTTTTCACCAGGGAAAGGTTCCTAGGTGTTGAATGTGTAAGAACCTAACTGGCTTTGTTTTTACCTGTACATATTTGTGATATATTTTAATTATTGAGTATAATTTAAAATCAATTTAGAATTGAGTGTATATCAGTTAGCTCTTTTCTGACAAAACATCATTTCAGTCAGCGCCATCTATCTAGTAGTTAACCAGAAATCTTCCCAAATTCCTCAACTTCAATTCTACATTATATCTGCCATTATTGACATTTTTTTTTTACATTTTAAGGCACCTTTTTTAACAAAATAGACTTTTCCTAAATACGTTGGAAAATCTTCTCCCAGACTATTTGCCCTCTCGTCCTCCTAGGCTTACCCAGAGCTCGTTTTTTTTCTCTTTCCCTAGGGTAGTTCTACCTTAAACCTTACCCCACGCGTCCTCTTCTCCACCCTAAGGTAGTGACCCCCACACGGCTATAGGCCAGGGCACTCCTAGTCCCAGCAAACCCATAGATCCCCCCGTCCCCAGAATTTCATTTTCACGGTAAATGACACGTCAAAATGGGGCCGAAAAAAATAATAATAGATCTTTCAGGAGTTTGTAGGAGGCTTTTTTATTGGTCCATCTAATATGCTAGCAAAAGCAGGCTGTAAAAACAAGCTTTGGAAATGAGCTTTGCATCGTTAATGTCCTGGTGCAATACTGTGGACGAGGTTATGTCACTCCAGGGAATTTCATCACAGGGATTAGTAGTTTAATAACCCGCTCCTGATTAACGAAAAACCCAAACGAATTTAAACGAACAATGAAGGTTTTTACGATACATGACGATTATTATAATTTCACGTGAAAAAACAACCCCTCGGTCCACCTTTAATTCATGACGCCATTTGTGTGGCTGGGGAGTCACAATTACAGTGTGAACCAATCAAAGATGATAACGGATGGAAGAACCATTCATAAACAACAAAATGCCACCAACGATTGAAATATTTAGTAGGAGGAAGTGGAACTTATTTTATGTGATCACAAATCTGGACGTTTATGTGACATGCCTCAAAAGTATTTTTATTTATGCAGAACACTTGTAAATTTATGCTGGTTTGAAACTCACTATTATGTTTGTGGGATAGCAATTCTCAACTTAACTAAAGAATAGTGTAATTTTAATAATAAGTTTTAGTAATTTTTTGCAATATATCAGTCAAGAAGCATGCCAGAAACAACACTGAGTCATAAAAAAGTAGAACCCAATAAATCAATCACAACTTCGTGAAAAATGCGTCGATTTGAATTAAATTTGGCAATTATGTAGAACATTATAGTGTAGGAATGAAAATAAATTATAAAATGTGCTTAAAATGTTCTCCGGTGGTTTTACGCAAGCCCGGAGTCTAACGCGCCATTCTTTGATTCACGAATTGATATATAAACTCAAATTAATATAAGAATTGAGTCATAAAATAGTAGAACCCAATAAAAAAATCATAACTTCGTTAAAAATGCGTCGATTTGAATGAAATTTGGCAATTATGTAGAACAATAGTGTAGAAATAAAAATAAATAAAATTGGTTAAAAATGTTCTCCGGTGGCCTTTACACAAGCCCGGAGTCTAACGCGCCATTCTTCGATTGCAGAATCGATTCTTCGCCGGTCGAGTTCAAATAGGGTGTTTTCTTAATTCGTAGTTTCGAGTTTCGATATTAATAATCTTAGATTTGTAAACCTTTTCCTGGTGAATTCCCCAAATTATGTAGTCCACTGGATTCGAGTCCGGACTGTTTGGTGGCCAGTGGTTGGGTTCCATAAACTGTCGTTTCCGGTTGCGGCGGTTATACTGTTTCTCGAGCACGGTCGAGTTGAAAAATGTAAAAATCCGAGATTTGTCGCATGTCCAGGAACATGGGTTTTGTTCCTACACTATTTTTCTATATAAGTGCCAAATTTTATTTAAATCGAAGCATTTTTCACAAAGTTACGATTTATTTATTGGGCTCTACTTTTTTATGACTCACAGCGTATTTTATCAGTAAAATCATCAGTTTCAAAGTCGTGCACTTGAAGTAGAAGTTGAAAAATGAAAAAAATCCGAAATTTGTCACATGTCCGAAACATGTTTTTTGTTCCTACACTATTGTTCTATGTAAGTGCCAAATTTCATTTAAATCGAAGCATTTTCCACGAAGTTATAATTTATTTATTGGGTTCTACTTTTTTATGACTCAAAGCGTATTTTATCATTAAAATCACCAGTTTCAAAGTCGTGTAGTTTAAGTAAACTCATTATACTGAGAAAAATGGACACTTGGTCCAATGTAGACAGGTTTTCTGTCTACATTGGATTTTATTATCCTTATAAACTGCTCATGTTAATATTTTATCCGACTTGAGCAGTTGAAGCATGTCATTTAGATGGAAAATAAAATCTCCATTTTGAAATATATCTAAAAAATAAGCATCACTTAAGAGTTGTATTTCTAAGCATTCTCAAGTACCAAGTGAAGTCTTATTCATATTTTTCCGGGGTTTGTATTCACATCCATATTCATGTGAGTATTTCTGTCATCACTTTGCAATATGCGAATTCAGCAAAAGTCAAAAGTGATGTCAAAAGAGGGAGCTCGCATCAACGACGATGGGGTCTTCAGTGATTTATAAGACAACATTTCATCTTTGTCTGATTAAAATCTTGGGAGTCTGAAGAATCGCGATCAACTTTAGACCCTCACTACAACGGAACAATTGAGCTAATGTTTGGAATTACAAAAGAAAAATTTAATGGAAAGGTCACACTGTCAGATGTTGATGACGATGTTGAACGAAAAACAAGAAACGTGTCATTAATTAATGACAAAATAAGGGACTCGTAAGTTGATAAATGATTCCAAACTCTGGGGCTTAATGACTAAATTCATTGACAATGCCTCCTGTACTCCATATATGTATGATAGTATTTTTCAATTTCGAAAAACTCTTACTTGCATTAATAAACAAGTAATGTTTTCAGTAAATAAGATTGTTACAAACAAACATTAGTCTTTTTGAGACATTAAAGCACAAATGATATTAATGATCATTCAGGAACCAGAATCTTGTTTGGAAATGTACGGTTTTGGGCAGTAATTGAGTACATTGAATGAATTTGAGTAAGCAGTAAAAAAGTACAGTATAACCTGTCTAAATGGATACGTTTGGGACCGGTAAAAAATATACTTTTAGACAAGTTATGCATGTAGACAAATATGCTTTTAGACAGATTCAATTATATCTACGAGCCCCAAGTCGGGACCGGAACATTTATATGCATTTAGAGAGGTTACTCATTTACACAGGATGTTAGAATTTTGGTTGGAAATTCACAGGTATGAGTTTGAGAGCAGTGTTTGGCAGTAATTGAATACATTGATGAATTTGAGTAAGCAGTAAAAGATTACAGTAGAACCTGTCTAAATGCATACGTTTGGGACCGGTGAAAAATATGCTTTTAGACAGGTTCATTTATATTTACGAGCCCTAAGTCGGGACCGAAACATTTTAAGCATTTAGAGAGGTTACTCATTTACACAGGATGTTAGAATTTTGGTTGGAAATTCACAGGTATGAGTTTGAGAGCAGTGTTGGGCAGAAATTGAGTACATTGAATGAATTTGAGTAAGCAGTAACGAGTAAAAGAAAAGAGTAATAGAGTAAGAAAGTAATAGAGTACCGAGTACAAAGAGTAATTAAATATAAAATGATCAAAAGTAATCAAAACGTACGAGTACAATACACTCGATTACAAAAATGTACTCGTAATGGGCGATTACAAATATCCTCGAGTATTAACGTAATCTGAAATAATGAGTACCGATGTAATTGAGTATGAATAGAAATACTTTTAAGTGAGTAACTGAGTCGGATGTACTGTTCTTTTTCCCCCTTTAATTATTAAGATTTTGCGAAATTTCTAAGATGGTCTATTGTGTCCGCCATACTCGTAATCAGTACTCATACCCATGAGTACAATTTACCCGAGTCTACGGTACAACTCATAACACAGAGTATGATTCCACCGGTACTCGAAATCAGTACATCTGCCCATGAGTACATATTTGCCCAAGTTTGATTACTCATTTCATACGACTACTGATTACAAGTACTCTACTTTTGCAATATACTTTGCAATTTTAATCAGTACTCCTACTCATGAGTACAATTTGCCCAAGTCTGCTATGTTGTTGGTCTCATTACCTCTTAACTTAAGGGGTACTATTGTTCTTTAGGGGGAATATAATTAGTTTTGGTCCTAAAATCCATTGGTTCCACCATCAGAAATATACTAAACAACTCAGTATTAATCGAGACAGAGCTGCCATAATTCGAATCGACCAACTTCCGGAAATGGTTTGAATAGGAGATCCAAGTTGGTCTCAACTTCCTGAACATAACATATCATCAAATATGCAAATATTGCAATATTACCCCGTGGCAGATTCATTAAGGTAAGCCTATCATACCCTTCTCTCTCCATCGCCCCAAATCGATGATTTTAAATGTAAGCATTGGGTCCTTCGCAATATGAGTGTGGAATATCTTATTAATCTCACACCAACTGCCTGAGAGCCCTAACCGAATTGTGCCGTCCCTCACATTATGTTTGACCTAAATCTTACATTTAGGTATGCAAATGAGCAACCCTGGGCATTGCGGGGATTGATGGGACAACAATGGCCGCCATCAATTTAAGCCCCACGCAAATAAAGACGTCTAGGTTTAGGCTGGGCCCAATAACCAATCACAGGCATGGATTTAAGAGGACAAAAGTAGGGCTGGTTTCCTTGACAAATAATCCTGAACACAAGTGTGGTGGCATGCACCGTACTAAACCAGGGTTCCTACCCCAGAAACAACCACGCTTTTTGTTGCAAATTATTCAAACGGTTTTTTTTTTACAATCACATTATGACACTTTGATAGAAAAAAAAACCTAAATACCACTTTGATAGAAAAAAAAAACTCAATACGTGTGAGGGAAAAGTTGAAGTTTAAAGGCGGAATTGGAAATCGAAATTTTTAACTGATTTTTGATATTTGTAGCCTATACAAGGTTCAAACTTTCATTTGAGAATGAAATTCCCTGACTTTCAAGTTTTCTCCAGGAAATTTTTGAATTTTTCCATGACTGTAAAAAAATTAACTTTTTTTGTTGAAAATCATTCAAACGGTTTTTTTACAATCACATTATGAAACTTAAATAAAAAAAACTCAATTCGTGTGAGGGAAAATTTGAAGTTAAAAGGCGTATTTGGAAATTTAAATTTTTAATTGATTTTGATATTTGTAGCCTATACAGGATTTAAACATTCATTCCATGACTTTCAAGTTTTCTCCAGGAAATTTTTGAATTTTTCCATGACTATAAAAAATTAACACTTTGGTTTTTTGCTTTGTTTTTACTTAGCAAAGATATTTATTTCTAGTAAAATCGAAAAAAAAAATTGAAACAAACATTTGAAATCAGTAATTCTAAATGTCGGTATGCACCAGAGGAAACATACACAAACACATACAACATACACAAGAAACACTGAACAACAACTTCCAGCATGTTTTTCGAAACATGTGTAATTCAAAATGTTTCCAAGGATTAGAAACTTCAAAGGAAACATGTTTTCCAATCATGGCTTAACAAATTTATGGCACATTTTTGTTCGCATAGTCTCGGTCAGAAATATTCCATGATAAATTTGAAAAGCTCACCGACTTTCCAAATCTCTTCCATGACTTTCTCAATATGTGTACATAACATTTTTTCCCCAAGTTGTTTAGAATATTATACAGAAAAGAAAATCTAGGTTATTTTTGATGAATGCTAATGCGATCGACTGTCCTGCTGTGACTTTTCTAACATGAAAAATGCTTTCAAGAAAAGGCAAGCAACAGTCAAAGACGATGGAAACCACTTTTAGGAGATTCATTGGCATGAAAAAAAGGACTTTGTAGTGTCACCGTATCATAAGAGGGTGAAAGAGGGCGAGAGTCGAAGATGTGGACATAGTGTCCACTTTCAGAATTATATTTTGTACCAAATATTTATAAGAATATATGTTATGATTAATGGACTTTTCCATTGGGCGTTATTCTGTCGACACAATTTGAGGAAATGTGACAAATGTGCGTAGGCAGCAGAAAAAACATTGTCTGTGGACATTAAACGAGATAACCACATCTTTTGCAATTTTCACAATGTTGCATTAATTTTATAGTCCTATGCATTCATTTTCGCAGTGGTCTGTCATAACTCAGACAAAATTTTGTAATTTGGTCATAAATTATTTCTAATGCTAACTTATAAGGTTATACTAGCGTCAATAAGTCAAGATCTCGTGGGACATCTTAACCCTTTTAGCCAAATATAACAACAACAAACATTTGTGTAGATAGGGACAGGAAAGTTATAGTTAAAATGGAATTTTTCTATGGTTAAAATGATTTTTTTCTGAGTTAAAAACTACATTTTTCGAAGATAATTAATAGCGCAATTTTTCTATGTTAAAAACGAAACTCATCTATGTAACAAAGTAAAATCGCAATTTTTCTATGTTTGAAACGTAATTGTTCTAGGTTAAAAAAAACTTAAAATTAACTTCAAAAAAACTGCAAAATAACTTGTAATAAAACTACAGTGAATTTAAAGTTTTTTATTCAGACACTTTTTTTGCAGTTTTTCTGAAGTTATTCTTCAGTTAACTTAAAAATTGATTTTACTAAAGAAAAACTGAAGTTTAAAAAACTAAAGTTATTTTGACGCTTTTTCCCAACTGTAAAATATATTTCCCAAGTGTCTTACCCTGCGCGCAAAATATTCATCACCATCAGTTTTCTATAAATATGTTATTCTTAAAGAATTATACCTAATTTAGAATTAAGTAGGTACAGAATTAAATAAATCTGTTAATGGTAATGGAAAAGGGCAACATTGCAGTATTGTAATATGGAAATATTTTATCAAACACACCAAACTTTAATTACTATACTAGTATAAATCGAAACCGGGTCCAGTAAGTTAGTAAAACTAGCATGTCTTTAATTAAAACAAGGTTTCTACTTAAGAAGAACTTTTTTTTAATTAAAAAAAAGTTCATTGTGATGCTTACCTCAAGTTTAAGTTTGCAATTAACAACTGTTGAATAAACACAGCTCTTTCACACTTTTCTATAAACACATTCGAGATTCAATCCAAAAACTTAAAAGATTCACCTCAAATGGGATTACATTTATTTTTCGATTATTTTTAAGACATGTTTGATTTGCTTCAGCAACGAAATTATCATCTGCAAACGCTCTTACTTTTATATCTGCCATAGTTTTCTTGGACTAAACACAATAAAAATCAATACTTAATGATCATTTTTCTGCATTTATGACAGCGGGTCTTAATGCATATATTTACGACAAACAATCCGATTTTTCTTCACGACTCATACAGCTTATCATGTATGAAAAAAAACTTCAATCTTAAGAATTTCAATTAATGTTAACCTAAATTAAACACTTTATGTGAAGGATGTGCAAAAAGAATGTTTCCCATATGATAAAAATGCTATTTAAAAACCTAAAATGCACATTGTCAAAAAGATAATAGATTTGTTTTTAGTTCTTACAATATTTTAAAGATGATGAACTGACGATATTACAGTCGTTTAAAAATCAACTTTTAACCGGTTAATCGACTTTGAAAACTCACTGACTAAAATACCACATGACTATCACTAACTTAACCTTAACTTTAGCCACACTAAATCCAACTAAATCACTAATCACTAAATCCATCTTAAGTTTAGGATTCCCATATCTACATTTTCGGTACACTTCTGTATTTTGGGAAACAGGATATTCTACAAAAAAACTATTTTAATACAGACGATTCCGCTTAATTGGGAGACCGGTTAATTGGGCCAGCCGCTTATTTGGGCCAAATCTCAAAGAACAGAAACTAACCCAAGGAACCAACAGTAAATTTACATGCTTAATTGGGACAACATTCCGCTTAATTGGGTCATTAAATTTAA
>JAQGBW010005317.1:0-12209 GCA_034698625.1 Julus scanicus
AAAATATGCGTAGTTGAGGAGGGGGTGAGGGGACAAATTTGGATGTGGAGGATAGGGGAGGGCGCACATTTGAGTAGTGGAGAATGTGGGAGGGCTCAAATTTGAGTAGTGGAGGTTGGCTGCAAATTTGTGTAGTTGAGGATGGGGGAGGCTGGTGATGAGGGCGCGAATTAGGATACTGAAGGATGGGGGAGCGCGCAAATTTGGATAGTGAGATTGGGGGCGGGCGCAAATTTGAGTAGTGGAGAATAGGGGAGGGCGTACATTTGAGTAGTGGCGGGTGCAAATTTGGGTAGAGGAGGTTGGGGTGGAGACGGCGTACATTTGGGTAGTGGAGGTTGGGAGGGAAAGGGCGTACATTGGGTAGTGAAGGATTGGGGAGTGCGCAAATTTAAGTAGTGAAGGAAATTAGGGAGAAGGCGCAAATTTAAGTAGTGAAGGATTGGGGAGAGGGCGCAAATTTATCTAGAGGAGGATAGGGTGCTATGCTCGCGAGCATAGTGTTAATTGGAAAGTCCTGCTAATCACGATGATAACATTATTGGACAACCCCAGGTAAGATTTAATCGAATTATTAGTACCTATTTTATAAGTAAGAGATCCAATACAAATTATTTCTATGTTAAAGCTGGTTCAAAAATAGAATAATATTATCTCATTAATAAAAACCAGAAAGCACGAAGGACATGAAGGCTGGCATAATTTCCATATAATTGATACATAATTCAAAACACGTATTACTATACCCATTAAACAAGAAGAAAATGTTTTGAATATATTATACACTTTGTAAATGTAGTCGGAAAGCACTATAGGTTGACATAATTCACAATATTTAAATTTCCCGCCATTGAAACCGGACATCTGGTTCATTTGCATACACCTTCACAAGTTTTGGCTACCTGCAATTTTCAAACAAGTTTAAATAAGATATAAAGCCTATTCCAATTAGAAAATAAAAAACCCTCGAACTTTAAAATAAACTATATAGATGGAATTCACTTTGGTATTCATAAATAACATTAAATATAAAACATAATTAAAATGAGTCACATTACCAGCATTTGCACTATTCTAATACAAATTTCCCGCCATTTAAACCAGACGTCTGGTTGATTTACATGCCTTATCACCCTTTTCTCGCGGATGCATCGCTGCAAGAAGTCATATTTCGCTTTTGTTCATATAGAGTATAAATTTTACATTAATTAAGTCCAAAACTAGTTAGCATACTTATCGAATTATCTAAACTGACTGTCTCTTGTTTTAAAAATACAAACTATTTCGTATCACAGAAGGACTTATTTTTCACCACGCGTTGACTTGGTCTAGGAAACTGTGTGAATCGGCGCGATGGCTGACTGACGTTCGGATGTGGTTGGGCTTTGTTTAGATTGTATATTTGCTGCTGAATTTGGGTGAGAAGTAAAAATGGTGCGGACACGAAAGATGGATAACATGGAAAAAGGCTTGCAGAGCCCGAGGACGTCGTCATACGGCCGGCTTCGGACTCAAAGACGGATAATAATCAACGATGATGAGGTACGATATAGCCCTGCTAGTTTTCCCTTCAATCATACAAGTGCATTGTACGCTTAAGTACAAGTCTTAACACAAAGCAAACACTACTTTAAAGACACACAAATATCGTAATCGTATCTATCAAATGTGTACTTAACATCGACAATCTTGTTTCTGCGTACGTTACAAATACAAGGTTTTAATTTCACGTAATGTGGTCTGGATAGTAACAATGGAATATCGTAAACCCATCCCATTTATCAATTTGACCTTCTTGACCAGCCAAACTCAACACCGACAAAAAAGTTTGAGCAAAGGCAGTCGATAATTGCGTCTGGCAACTGGTTAAGCTAAACTATGATATTATCAGTTGGATGATGTAATTAATTTTGGCCAACCTGGATGAACTGGTATTTACATGCTTTATAGTGGGAATTTGTCATTATGTGTAGGACTTGAGAACCGGTGGGATGTCAAACAGCATGGTTGAAACAGCTGATTTAATGCTAGATTTTGTATCTGCATCCAAACAAAATTGGTATGAATATACAAGCTGGTAATATTTTAAGATTGCATTCACTAGCAGCCAAAAGTGGTTTGGATTTTCATTTGAGATTCTCATCTATGGTTTCAACACTTGTATATTTTTATTTGAGCACATAATATGATGACCATAGGCTACGTGCAGGTCTGGGAATGGAGATGAGGTGATAAAAACATTCAATAGATTTAGTGGCAGTGTCTGGTTTTTTTTTATAGAAAATAGGATTTTCTGGAAACTATTGTGGAAAGCCAAAAAAAAAAAAAAAAAAACAACTTTTGCTAGAATATTTAATCTAGTCTGAGTTCGAACTTGAATTTCTGATTGCTAGGTTGTTATAAAAAATAGAAAAATATTAGTATTATTATTACCGCAGAGAATTATACTTAAGCCTTCACGTTTCTAGTAATTGCGTTGACAGTATTGAATTAATAAGCCGTATTTTATAAATAAGCTTATTATCTACCACTAAGGGAGTAAATCGAGTGATGTGGTGCCATCGTGCCGATTCACGCCATTTACTAGATCAAGTCAAGAAGGGATGAAATATGGCAAGTCCTTCTTTGATACGAAATAGTTTGTAATGTTAGAACAAGAGACAGTCAGTTTAGATAATTCGTTAAATATGCAAAATCGACCGTGAAGGCACGTTGAAAACAATTGAGTCAATTCAACTCACTACTAGTATGGTTGGCAAACAATTTTCTCTTCTTTTTGCTTGATCCTGGAACAGTCCAGATAAAGCTCTTTTTATCTTAGCACAGCAAGGATAACATCACCAATAACCCATCTTGCTCAGTTTTGGGTAGATAACTGAATAAATATAATGACCTCTAAATTTTGAACATGCTCCTCATTCTTTTTCCCATCTCATTTTTCGTTTTGCCAAACTAGTAGAAATATATTCTTGATGCTATACCGAGCTAAGTGGGGTAGTTATAACTCTGTCAGTCTTTAAATTCGGAAAACCCGGTTTCAATTCCCGGGTCGGCTACCATTATTATGCCTTTCGCAGTTTTCCAGTTGTTTCCCGGCAAATATCATGATAGTTCATCTAGAAATCGGCTGCGACCGTGCTCCTTAATCTCTTTGCATCTTTCATAAATTACTAAAAAATACAAACAAATTTAAAAAACTATAATTCCAATTTCCAGGTGGGCAGAGTCCCGCAATCACATATGCGCGTAGTATATTCTAGTTGTTATTGAAATGTCGGTGTGCGTGACATTGAAATTTGATGACCAGATGACTGCTGTTAATGAATGTGCAAATGTATTTCGCATGAAATTGTTGATATTTTACATTGCAGCTTTCCGTCATCTTAGCTCAAATTAGAACTTGCCATGTATAGTACTGAGGATAGATATGCCATGAATCTCTCACAAGAACAGTTGTCACGAATCTATAAATACATAATTAATAACTGGGATTGCAATATTGCTGTAAGCCATGGGCCAAATGAGTGCTGATAATGACATTCATGAATTTATAAGATCATGCATGTTCTTCATTTTCTATGTTGTCAGTTCATTGTATTCTAGATTTAAAATCAGATGGAGATTAGAATTCTGTTTTTATTACTGAATTTCACAATAACACCACAAAGTAAATAATGTTAGACACGAAACTCCTTCTTTATAAACATGCGTTTTCAGCAAATGCAATACTGTTCAAATTAATACAAAAAATAATGGTAGCATGATGGATAAGGAATACTCGACAACATGATTATATATTGTCTTCCCGTATGAGAAGACTAACCCTCCGGTCCCGTCAAGGGGTTCTTCTATAATTAAACGCCGGATCACAACTAACACTGACTTTTTTGAAATTTCAGGATGATGACAGTGAAGATTTGAGATATATGGCTCGACGTCCTGGCAAGTCGAGACTAAGAAAGGTCAATTTGGCCCCGCTGAAAGACACGGATAGGTACGTTATTGTGTGTGATGAAATTAATTGTTGTGCTACGTTATGATTAAATCAAAATTTTTTTAAAAATATATCTTCAGCTCTGAATCTGCGAGCAATACCAATGAAGACGTATCAGGTTAGTCCACATTTATAAGCTTAAAAGTATTGAATATAATTACTGGGTTTTAAATGCTAATTGTATTATGTATAAAATGCACAGATGGGCGTAATGAAACTCCTTCTAAAGGCAAACCATTAGTTACCGATGAAGATGGCACTTCCGGTTCTTCACCGACGGAAAATGTGACTCCAATCACAACTTCGCATTCTTCTAACATGGCTTCCGATGGTGGAATAAGACGTAGCACAAGGCAGAGGAAGTTTACGTGAGTCCATTGATTATTGTATTTTTTTTATTCATGCTGTGGTGGCGTTAGTTAATAAAAATAATGATGTTTTGCTACAGATATGACACGTTAAACCAAGGGTGGCTTTTGGGCAGTGCTCGTATGAGAGACTTTACAGCTGTGGTAGATGACGATGGGATTGTCAACCACGAAGCAAAGGATAAGTCTGGGAAAAAGATTAGCAGTAGCGGAACTGGCGGCGATACAGACGTAATTTTCAATTTCTCCTTTTCGACAAGTTGCGTTTTTATTCGTTTGGATGACTAACGCTATTTAAATTTGACTTTGTTATCATCTAATCAGCCTGATTATGAAGACATGTACTCGAGAATTAAGCGAGAGCGAAGGAAAGCTGTAGGCAACTACTACAATCTTCCAGGAAAAACGCGCCGTCATGGAATTGCTAACGGGACGGAGACTGAGGGATTTGAGACAGAAGAAGACGAAGTAGAAGATTCGACAGGTTTGTTTTAAAAACCATATTAATTTTTCAAAAGTTCACCTTGTTTCAAACTTTTACTGAAATTTATTTGCCTTTAGAAAGCAGCGAGGAAGATGAAGCCCAGGGTGATGCGAGAAACTCGAAATATTATCTGCGGCAAAAGAAGCCAATGATTGAGAGATTTCAAGTGCCGATTGGTAATACCAACTAAATTATGAATTATCACAGCTAATTTTTGTCATGTTTATCTAGTACAGCGTTTCCCAGATTGCATTTAGTTGGTCATGTTTTTTTTAAATATGAGGGGGGTCCTTAAATATTTTGTAAAACATTTGGGAGACCTGGGTTCGATTCCGTACCTGGTCAGCTATCCTGACTGGTTTTTGCTGTTTTCCACAGTTGTTAGAGTACCCTTGAATTTACCTTGTGAAAATCCATTTTGGAAACGCTTATCTGGTATAGGGGAGACTGGGGAGCGTTGAGACACTTTTTACTAAAAGCATTACTTGTGCATTCAATAACTGTCCTATTGATCTAAAATTGTAAGGATATGTGGTTTAACTAAGTGGCCGTTTATGGAAATTCTATAAAGCGAATGCTATAAATTTGATTGTAAAATTGTAACATGTCTCATTTTACCCCCACTTTTGGGGGGTAAAGTGAGCAATTAAAATATGCTCCCCTACTGAATGTGGCGAGATCAAATTAGTGGAAGTGAAGTTTGTTAATTTCTGATATGTTCAAATACTAGAACCAACACGAAACCGAAAAGTCAAGAATATCTTCCATTTATCTCCGGCACGGCCCCTACTTCGTCGTCGGAATTTCCATCCATCCTTTCGATCTCCCGCCCACATGTCACCAATTTTCAAACATAGACGCCGGCATGCTACCCACAACAGCTCCACATCATCATCCAGCTCAAGTTCGAGTGAAGACGAAATGAGATTCGAACGGCGCAAAGCCAAGAGCATGGCTAGGGCACGTAGCAGGTAAAACCGATGCGGTTTCCTCTTAATGTGTCATTCCGAAACTGAAGTGATTGCGGTTTTTCCTCAATATGTTATTCCTTGCCTAGGTTTTTTCCCATGAACTTCAAAGAGGAAGATGTTACGAGCAATTGCGTCCTTCGGGATAGGGTGAAAATTGGGAGCAGCCTTGCCGACGTGGATCCAATGACCGTGGATCGCAGTGTAAAGTTTTATTTTATAAACATGTATTCCTTGTCAGCGGTTGTTTTTGAGCGACTGATCTGATTGTGATTAATTTTTTTCATTTAGGTTACTTTTGAAAGCGTTGGCGGTCTAGGTTGTCATATCCAGTCGTTGAAAGAAATGCTTCTGCTGCCTCTCATGTATCCAGAAGTGTTTGAAAAATTTAAGATTACACCTCCAAGAGGCGTGCTTTTCTACGGAGCGCCTGGTTTGTGTTTTAATTGTATTTTTTATTCAATTCCACGATCATGACTAGCAGATTGTTAAGTTTTGATTGTTTTCAGGAACTGGCAAAACACTTGTTGCACGAGCGTTATCGAACGAGTGTAGTCAAGGCGAGCGAAAGGTTGCGTTTTTCATGAGGAAGGGAGCGGATTGTTTGAGTAAATGGGTCGGAGAGTCGGAAAGACAGCTTCGCCTCTTGTTCGATCAGGTATCAGCGTTTAAATTACTTATTTAAATTGGGATGGGCTTCCTAACCTCTACGAGCATGTACATTTAAAATTAATATTGTACCGAATGTAATCTTAAATACAAACTTTCCTAAAAAATTTTTTAGGCATATTCGATGCGACCATCAATAATATTTTTCGATGAGATCGACGGCTTGGCTCCCGTCCGTTCCACACGCCAAGACCAGATCCACAGCTCCATCGTGTCCACCCTCTTGGCTCTTATGGATGGCTTAGACAACAGAGGGGAAGTTGTCGTTATCGGTGCAACCAATCGCATCGATGCAATCGACCCGGCACTCCGACGTCCTGGCCGCTTTGACAGGGAATTCAATTTTCCCTTGCCAACGCTGGAAGCGAGGCGATTGATTTTAAAAATTCATACCAAAGAATGGAACCCGCCGTTGGCACTGAACTTTGTAGAGTCGCTGGCACAGAAGACGGTTGGTTACTGTGGTGCTGACATAAAGGCACTGTGTGCGGAGGCGGCTTTCTTGGCTTTGAGGCGTCAGTACCCGGAGATCTATGAATCCAAACAGAAACTTTTACTTGATGTTTCCAGCATAAAAGTGAGTGACTTAAAGAATGAAAACTTTTGTTTTGATTACAAACCTTTCATGATTTTTTGAACAGTGTTAATTTTATTATAAGTTGTTACACAATAAATATGACAGTGATTAGAAAAATTTAAGTGGGCCATTTTCTGAGCTTACCTTTATTTTGCATGAGGTCTTGTTCTCGGACAGAACCTGTGTAAATGAATATCCTCTCAAAAAGCCTTAAATATGCCGGTCCCGACTTAAAACCCGTGTATAAATGAACCTATCTAAAAGCTTATTTTTTACTGGTTTCAAGAGTGTGTGTTTAGACAGAATGTATATGGGCATGTTGAGGCTGATCCAAACTTTATTTGATTTTAATTTAGATTGAAGCCAAAGATTTTTCCAAAGCTGTTGCTCAGCTTGTCCCTGCCTCGCATCGTTCTTCGGTGGCTGCTGGTCGGCCATTATCCAATGTGGTTCAACCCCTTCTTCAAAGCTCGCTCAATTCTGTCTTGAATGCCTTAAAAGCCACGTTTCCTCAGGGATTTCTACAAAAAAAGCAGCTTGGTCAGGCGGAAGATTCTTCCAGTACCGTCAATTTGGGTTTGGATCAAACGTCCGATGATGATAGCATGGATGAGGACCAATCGGCGCAATTTCAATCCTGCACCAATTCGAATGCCTCGAAAATGCAAGGCCGACACTCGCCAGCAAAGAGGTAATTTTTTGGTGGATTTTGCTTGTAGTGTTGTATTCAATTTTATTCTGCGTTGACTTTATTTGAACATTCCAAGCTTAACGTTATACGGATATCAAAGACATGTTATAGCAAAATATATATTTGATTTTCTGTTCTAGGCTGACTAATGTCCCAAGCCACCGACCTCGCCTTTTAATTGCTGGCCATCATGGTCAAGGACAAAGTTCGCATCTTGCCCCAGCTGTACTTCACTGCTTGGAAAGGTTCCCCATCCATAAAATGGACCTTCCGGCATTGTTTGCCGTTACTGCAAAATCGCCCGAAGAGTCTTGTTCTCAGGTGAATAATGTTTAGTCTTTTTAGTAGCAAAACTTTTTATGCGAAACTTTTCGAACATTAACAAGCTACGTTTTTACCCAGATTTTTGTGGAAGCTCAACGTGTTCTTCCCAGTGTTCTCTACCTCCCACATTTAGCCCAATGGTATGACACTCTTAGTGATACTGTCAGGGCTACGTTTCTTACGCTTTTGGAAGATTTGGACCCCACTGCCCCACTTTTGCTGCTGGCTACCAGTGACTGCCTTTATGATGAGTTGCCTGAACAAGTAAGTTGACATCAAAATCTTTGTTGATGAACTGCGGTGCAGACTTGTTAGATTTCAACAAATTTGTAAACGTGCTAAATGTGGAGAAATATTTATCTTGCAATTTTTTTTTTATTTGCGATCGTGGAAACAACAGGTACAAATTTTATTTGATCCACTTCACGGTGAAGTTGTTCACGTGAAAAATCCGAATCGGGAAGAAAGGCGGATGTATTTCTCAGACTTAATCTTGAACGAAACGAAACGACCTCCGAAACGAAAGATGAAAAGCCAGCATGTTGGTAAGTTGCACGATTTTCCCGTCGGCCGGATTTTTAATGCCGTTGCCCATCTATTAACATTATTACACATTTTTATTTTATTTTTTTTTGTTTAAAGCAAAAAAGAAATTAGCTTTGGCACCAACAGAGTTGCCTCGAAAATTAAGTAAAGCTGAACTCAAGAAGTTGGAAGAGACAGAGGAGCGAACCCTGCGGGAATTGAGGATGTTTTTAAGAGAAATTTTGTACAAGCTGGCTCGAGATAGAAGGTTCACGATGTTCACAAAACCTGTGGATACTTTAGAAGTAAGTGTCAAATTTCGGTTTACCATATTGAATAGTAAATGGATAATTTTTGAAATGTGATATGCTTATTTATGATTATTTTCATTTATTTATTTTGCTTCTTGAAATCCAGAAAAACGTATGAATATTTGATTTGAAGTCTTTTTAATGTACGAGTTAATTTCGTATCCCCCAGTTGGCAGAATATTGTCTCTTGAATCTCATTGAATTTTGTTAGACTTAAAAATGCATTTTTATTGAATTTCAATTGTTTCTTAGGTTTCAGATTATCTTCAAGTGGTTCAGCAGCCAATGGATTTGGAAACTATGTTGACTAAGGTCGACCTTCACTGTTATGTCAGTGTTGCAGACTTTGTCCATGACATTGATCTCATAAGTCAAAATGCCCTAGATTATAACCCTGATAGGGAGCCATCTGGTATGTTACCTTTTGCGTTATCTTTTTTTTTTTTGCGACCGGTTCTTTAGTTTTAAAGGTTTTTGCAATCCACATTTGCTTTGCAGGTAAAATAATTCGCCATCGAGCTTGTGCCTTAAAGGACACTGCTCATGCCTTAGTAGTGTCTGAACTTGACCCAGAATTTGAGCAGACATGTGAGGAAATTCAGGAAGCACGTCGGCTACGAGGTGATGCATTTTAACTTATATTTTTTTTCTAGAAAATGTTGTGGTTTTTGACTTCCATGTAATTATTTACTAACTTATTATATTTTACTTACCAACGAATCGTATTTTTACTTTCGAAACGGATATCTATTGCTTTATTAGGTTGTGTGCCTGTAAAGTTTGCTCCAAAACCTTATGAAGCCCGTCCTCAAACTGCTCCAAATCCACAGACCGAAGAGCCAACTGTAGCTATTTCCTCTGAGGGGAATCCTTTATCTGACACGCCAAATCATATTGATGCGCAGACAACACCCAAGCAATATAGCCAGAGATTACGTGGGGCAACTGCCAGTACTGCCGATGGCATAAAAAATAAACCAGTAATCAATAACGGTAAGCTTTTATCTAACCCCAAATTTATAGATAACTTTGGTTGAGGCGTTGCAGTTTTCAATGTGCCCTAATTCGCTTAAGTTCGGTTCTGCAACACTCTTCGTTCACAATAACAATTTGGAAAAATGTCATGGGAGAGGACTTTTAAATTTAAGGAAGTAACCTTAAAATCCTTGAAATATGTTTGAATTTTTTCCAAGAAATTTACTGAAAACTATTTATAATTCGACAACTCTATCAAGGGTTGAGGAACCTGAATAAGGAGTTGTATTCCTTCGGTTTTGTTACTTGTAACTACTGTAGTTGATGTTATTTTTATATGAATGATTTCCATGTTAAAAATGTCATAGAAAGTACATTAATCACTGCCGATGCCGGCAGTCGAGTGGGTTACGCGCTTGCTTCTCGATCCTAAGATGCTGGGTTCGCACCCAGGTCGAGGTCGGTGATAATTTTTTAAGGATGGGAGAAATTCCCTAAGTGGCAGCTCTTTCGGATGAGAGTTTAAACCGAGTTCTGGTGTTGATTGTTGCATGTTAAAGACCCCTCAAGAGGGGTGGAAGTACCCCTCGTAGACTAAATTCCCAGGTAGGCGTTAAAGGCTCATTCCCTGGCGTTGGTGTTTAGCCCTCGTGTTGCAGAAATAAGGCCAACATTAAAAATCAACCAAACAAACAACAAACGTTAATCAGTTTAGATAATAATCTGTATTGTAAATTTTAGGCACGAGAAAGATTCCAACGAGTCGGTCCATTCCAATTATGAAACGAAGACACAAAAGTCCGTGGTTTGGTTCTAGGAGACGCACCTTTTTCAGGGCACCAGTTCAGCTGAAAAAGCACGGCACTGCCGCCGCAAACAAAAACAAAGGTGATGTTCCTGTCTCTCTTACAAATGGCTTTGTGGATAAGGATGAATTGCAAACACACGGACTTGTAAAGTTGCCAAGCGATGCTGGCCATGTGAAAGTTAATGTGGAGGTTCGTCTAGCCCAGCTAAATTGGTCAACCCAAGATGGTGCAGCCATAAGTCAAACTTTGCCCATCGATCCCCTCACACGTTCAAGTGATAAGATCATAAAAACAGAGTCTTGGTCAGAGACGGCCAAGAACAATCCAAAAAAGAACAAGCATGGTAACGATGAAATCAACAATAGCAGTGCGTCAGTGTCCGACAATGAAGTTGAAGTAAGTTTCAACACTTCATCGCAAGCGTCGGGTGTAGACAGTTTGGAAAAAAGTGCTTCGGTGGATAATGCCGAAAGCGAAGGCCACAGTGAGCCAATGTTTTTATCAAAGGTGAGCTCACTTCTTGTGCACTATCTTCAAATTGCGTGATCTTGTCATCTTGTAGCTCTCGATTATATTCTCCGCTTTGTTTACTTTCAGGAAGAGGATGGTCGGTTACAAAATTCGACTGCCGATAGCTCGATTATTAGTAAGTTCGGTTCAATTTCGGCTAGCACAACTTGCTGGTGATATTTCAAGCCTTTCGCTTGCTAAATCTAGAAGCGTATAACAATGATTCTTAAATTGTATAGGTGAAACGGATTTGGGCACAGAGCCAGAAGAGGATCCGCACCACAAATGTGTTGTTATCAATGAGAACCATTTAGCAAATTTGCTGGAGAGAATCGTGAATGCCACTAGTGGATGCACGGTGGAAACGCTAGAGAGATTTCATAGCCGATTACACCAATGTGTCTGCTCTCACAGGCTGGAGTGGGATCGATCCATGCTTCTGAAGGTAAGAACAACTTTGAATAACTTGTATTTATTCTCACATAATGACTGCAAAGTTTTAAACTTATACCGAGCTAGGTGGGGCAGTGGTAACACTGTCTGATCTTTTATTATGGACACACCTGGTTTATCCAAATCAGTTATCCAAAGTTTAATAGTAATTTAAGCTAGTGTAGCATATGATTTTTTTTCTGTGTTTTTTTTTCCTATTTGGCAATTATTTTCTTGTCTACTTGACCACAGAGTTAAATTGACTACAGTATACCCTCGTTATACACCTATACCTCTCTATATGGCCGCTCTTTATGCAGCCTTTTTTAATTATAGCACTTTTTCGATTTACGTCCCACAATGTTTCGTTATACGGCCAAAAAAAAAAAATTCTGTAATTAAAGAAAATGGCCAAAAAATGTGCTAAGTTACCCCAATTTGCACAAATTATTTCGGATTTGGCTAACAATAGAACAACTTATGGGTTTTATTTCGTTTAAGGGGGTATAGTACCTATCACTTTCAATGGGTGAAATTTCAAAACACAATCACAGCCAAACAAAAAGAGATTA
>JAQGBW010005318.1:0-12209 GCA_034698625.1 Julus scanicus
AATGCACCTAAGCTTCGCTGCATGCACTTAAGCTTCACTGCAATGCACTTAAGCTTCACTGCAATGCACTTAAGCTTTACTGCAATGCACTTAAGCTTCACTGCAATGCACTTAAGCTTTACTGCAATGCACTTAAGCTTCACTGCAATGCACTTAAGCTTTACTGCAATGCACTTAAGCTTCACTGCAATGCACCTAAGCTTTACTGCAATGCACCTAAGCTTTACTGCAATGCACTTAGCTTCACTGCAATGCACTTAAGCTTCACTGCAACACAAAATATACGAGTTAATTTACGTATTCTTATGTCCCCGGTAACCATATTTCACCTATTTCGTATATTTTTTTGAAAATATTCTAGATTAAGAGATGTAGTGACTCCAGGGCTAGGTTAGGTTAGGTTAGTCTTAAAAACGTATTTCCGCTCGCATTTTTTTAACTTATGTTCTAACCTCAACCGGAAGTTTCCTAACTTTCGGAACCACTTTTTCCGACTCAGCAAACCATGCCGAACAACACATGTAACTTACATGAACATCGGAGTGTGGCTATATATAGGAAACTGCACCCTATGATCACTAATCATATTTGAGACAGAGTAGATATCAATTTTAAACAAACTTACCTTAGTTTGATCACTTGGTGACTGAAAGGTGAACACTGCCACGATTTGTTGAAATCTGTTGACATTCACTAATACGAATGCATTCTCTAACTTGTTGGCTTAGGTCAGGCAGCAACGATGCATTAGTAAATAGAAATAAACAAAAAAGAAACAGGAATACAGTGAGTAAAAATTTGTAAACCTTACCAAAGTCAAAACCAACTAAAGAAGTCTTATTCAATGAACACAGTAGCCTACCACTGTATAAAAGCTTATTTATGTGTCTGATGGAAACTAATCAAATTTCATTTTTTATATAGCATTGACTTTCCAAGTTACTCTAGATTAAATGTTTTGGAATTTGTTTATTAAGACACGTTAGTAATACTAAATAAAAGACACAAATTAGTGTTATAAGGCTCTACAGGAGTAACAGGACTCAGCCCGTCACGCCCCTTTTTTAAGGAGAGTTGGTTATTGTTAATATATTGTTAAATACACTAAGTCTAGTAAGTCAACGAAATAAATAGAAAACTTACAAGATTTTAAGATTTCAAGTAGATGCTTAGATAATTATGAAAATGTAAAGTATATTTAAAATATCACAAATGCTTATCCAATATTTTAACAATGTTTATAAAAATCTAAGCTGCCATTATCATTTTAGTATTAATAAATGATAACATAATTGTTAGCTGTTGTGTATTTTCAATTGCTTTAATAACTACTGTATTTTAATAGCAACCATGAAAAGCTAAGAGAAAATAATCCAAAATCGTTCGTCACATTTGCATGGACGATTAAAAGCTTGTACAACGTATAATTATCTATTAAAAACACATGCTGCTCTCCATAGCCATATATTGTTAACAAGCATATAAAACTCATTAGCCTAATTTTCGAAGTGTTCAAGTTTATAACACTTAGTAATGGAACAAGTTCCAGCAATGGTGTACCTGTCATTTAGGGATTTAACCGGATTATGCCAAGGGACAAGTGAAAATAAAAGTAACTAATGACTGTAGCACTAACTTACTATACTCACCAACTGCATCTTGTGGGTTGACATCATGAATGTAAAACCTATCCAGTGATAAAGGCTGTCGATAAACGATATAACGAAGTGCACTTCCGTCACACAACGGATTTCCACGGCCACATGAAGTCGACCAATTTTCGGTAATTGACGACTTCTAACAGAAACATAATAAATGATAAAACTCAATAAATTCAATTATTCACTATCGATTACAAGGACGAAGTATTTGAAATTGACGAATTATTCACATAGCTGCAAATTTACAAATGACCTGTATTCCAAATTTATAAATATAATTTTACAATTCTTTTGATGTGGTAATTAATGTAATATGCCTATTTTGTTAACCTCCACTTGAATGTCCTAGGTAATTGTGTTAATTATAGTTATTACTGTGAGAAATCTATCAAATTCAGGTTACTTACTTTACTGTTTGATTTCAGAATGAAACACATAGAATTTAAATTAAAGATCCCAAATTAACAATTTATTTATACTTATCAGAATATAACTTTGGTGTGAAAAAATGTCTTGCCTTTTTATGAAGCCCTTTCTTTCGACGTGTGATTAGCAGCATGTCGTCGAACAAAATAACATACATTTCACAGGGTTTTCCCGCATCTGGTAATTTTTTATTAAAGACATTAAAATTTAAAAAAATTAATAATATCAATTGAAAAAAATAAAAAGTTAGCTTAGCAATTAATTACCCATTAATTGCAGGGCACCTTCCATTATTATCTGCCGTCTTGGGCTGACAATTAGCCTCTCGCATGGTTGTCTAGAAAGAGGACCTTTCAAAAACTACGGACAATTAAAGGACAAGAAAAGTTAACAAGTGCACAAATGTTTGACAGTAGCATCTAACGATATGTTCTTAATATGCTGCGTACAAAATAGCTGGTTTATTAAACATTCTTAATTTTCCAATTAAAAGTCTTTATGAGAACCGGCAAATTACTATCGATTTTCATCGGTTTCAGTTGCAAAATTTAGTCTAAACATCTAAATAATCAATACTCTTGCAAGTTTTCCTCTAAATATACAGATTTAGATATTATCCTACAATGGCACATATCTTCAAGATGGAATCCTTGGTGAAAACAACTTTCATATACGAATGAATTGAGTTGTAAACTTTAATATTATGCGCGAAACCCATATGCAGTTTTCTGCCAAATGGATTCGTATTTTCCTCTATAAAACATTTTTTTTTAGAAAATTGAAACATTCTCTGAGAAAAAAAAATTGTTTGGCATTCCATGAATATTAAAAAAGCCAACGGGGAGCAGGTGGCAATTTTGCCACACAAACCAATTTATGCTAATCCTATTGCAGCTTCGTAGAAGTAGAAGTCTGAGTGAAAAAGCAGCCTACTCACGTCGGGTATAAAAGTCTTGGGATCTAAGTCTATTACAGAAGGCCACATAATGTTGCGTTGGATTTCTAACAACCTCTCGAAATTCTTTAACCATTTCATCTTATCGTCCAATTCTCCTGCAACGGCATTTTTACATAAAAAGTGTATTCCAATTGTCAACAACTTAAGATACGTTCTCATATCACCATGAATAAGAGTACACGAATACTGTAGTTATTTGAAATAAATTACTTAGTGAATTTTCCTCCGTTTCAAGGATTTGTAAAATGATTTCTTTTTCCTTGGTATCCTCCGTGCGGGTTTCAATATCCTTTAAAATGATCGGAATCTTCATAATGTGCTGGACTGGGGCCACAAGCAAGTCCGTCAACTGCAATTTTTTGCAGCGTGGGTCTCTACTGCACCACTACACAAGGAGTAAAAAAACGTTATCAACAGGAAAAGAAAAAAAACAATATCCCAGAAATAGCTATATATGCACATAACGATATGCAAAGAAAAATACTGGCCCTTTGAGAGATAAAGTAATAAAAAAAGCACTAGAAATTCACAGTTGGTATATTGCTTTTGCCAAGAAAGTAATCATTATTCAGAAACGTTGTTGATGTATCGTGTGTTTTACCTTCTCGAATTCATTGAATTCCACCTGCCTTCTGAGTGTCTCTAAGTAATTTAAAGCGTTTATATAATTTAAAGCGTAACGGTGATAGGCCTGAGAAAGCGACATTGCTTTGGAACTCTGAAAATAAATAAACAAATTAACTGTTAGCAATTTAATTAACACTGCTACTTGTGCCTTGCATACCTTACATACAGTAATGTGGTTTAGAATTGTCAGGAGGGGTTTCGCTATAGTATAATTTGCAGTTTGTTTAAAAAAGCATGATTAGATAAACATGTCTCTTTTTACAAGCAGGATTGTAATTAAACATTGCAAAGTACAAGGGGCGGTCAAAATGTGTTGCATTTTCGTTTATTATCCGAAAACCAGATGTTATACAAAAACACTGAAATAGCCATTTTACGGAACAGAGAATTAGGTATTTTTGAATGTAGGACCCGATTTTGTTGACACATTTATCCCAACGTTTGATGAGATTGTTTATATACCTCTCTCGAAAAATTTGTTATGTTGCCTATGCAGATATTGCCAAACGGCAAATTTCACATCATCGTCTGTTTAGAATTTTTGACCAATCAAGTGTTCCTTTAGTGGACCAAAGAGATGGAAGTCGCTTGGTGAAAAGTCGGGGCTGTTTGGCGGATGTTTTGATGTTTCCAACCCAAACATCATGAAACATGTTGATTGTTGATCTTGTGGGCTGTGGTATGGGCAGAATGGGGAAGCGCATTGTCATGCAGTAGCACAACTTCATTCATTTCCAAATGTTTCTTAAAGTTTAAACACCACCTTTGTACCATACTTTGTGAAACACATTTGTCACCATAAACCCCTCGATGTTCCTTGATTTCATGCTTTTCAACACTGAAAAACTAATAACATTTCGTTGATCCTCTTGCATGAACGCTTTTAAGTGAGGCGCCATTTGGTTTTTGGTAGTTTTTCGAAATTCTGTATGAATTGTGGCGCCATGAAGTGACCCAAAACCAAATTTCCTGCTCATTAAAATGGCTATTTCAGTTATTTTGTACGACATCTGGTTTTCGAATAATGAACTTATATGCAAGACTTTTTGACCGCCCATCTTAGTAATGATTAACTCTAGTTTGAATAAAAAAAATAGCTAATTTAGCTTCAATAAATGTGCATTTTTTGGTATACTTGTTAGGTTAATTTTTGAGTTATGTTACTTATGTATCATTATGAAGCAAATATTTACAAAGCTTATAAACATACCTTTTGAAATAATTTAACTAGAACTTCCATCGTAAGTAGTTCTCCACCAGATACATTTTGTAGAATTAAATTGATAAATTCTTTGCAAAAAGCGTATGTTACCTGTAAAGAAGAAACAAATAAATGTTATAGAAAAGAACTTAACTAGTCTACGTTGGCAACCCTTTACAAAACGGTGAATTAGTCAAATGCATTCTGAAAGTCATTATGCAGCTATAATGGTTAACATTTTATTGCTTTGAGTTGAAAGATGATCATCAATAACATTTTTATAACAGCTACAAAATGACTTTTTTCGACTATTAAATATATCTAAACTGCAATATGCCATAAAAACAAATTGCAATTCAAGAATGCATCTTTTAATTTCAATTTAAAGCTCAAATGGTTTAACACCATTAAACGATAGCATTCAAAACTTACTAATTGGTGTAATAAAACTGGAACTGTGTTCTGAAAACTGTATTTTTGATTAAAAATAGTTAATCAAAAACAGTCAAAATCAGACGTTCCTATCGAAATATCAGACTGTATATACAACTTATGTAAATCTAAATATAACTACTAAATACTTTAAGCCAGACTTGGGCATATTGTACTCATAAGCACACGTACTGATTACTAGTACACCTGTACCTCGCTATACGGCCGCTTTTTATACGGTTTTTTTTTAAAAATGGCACTGTTTCGATTTACGGTCCGCAATACTTATTGTTTTTCGGCCTTTTTCGGTTATTATACGGCCAAAAAAATGTTGTAATTAAAGAAAGTGGCCAAAAAATGTGATAAGTTACCCCAATTTGCATAAACAAAGTCAGATTTGGCTAACAATAAAACAACTTTTGGGTTTCATTTCGTTTTAGAAGGGAAAAAATGGAAATCACAATGCAGACTTAAATTATACATTTTAGACATTAGACATTAGATAAATTAGACATTACTTCAATTATTGACTTAAAGTATATCTACTCATGCTCAATTACATTTGTAATCACCCATTGTTGAGTAGATTTTTCTAATAATACGTTTTGAGTACAGTTGTATTCAATTATTCTTTGTAGTCATTACTCTTTCACTCGTTATACTGAAATTCATTTTTAATGCAAATACTAAGCTTGCTCTCCTTTAATAGCAGACAAAACACGATACATTTCATACAAGTCCCTGCAGCATGTAAGGTGTATATCGTACGATGAAAAAGGATATAATTAGGATTTTAATACAAATCCCAATGGGTCGACTTGCACACCCTCGCGTCGAATAGATATTTTGCATTAGATTAGCGAGGAAGCTATTATATTTCAGATTAAGAACGACTTTCAGACGTCATTACAGAGCTTTATGATATCTTTATTCGCTAGCTAAGTTGCTTGGAGTCTTTTTATCGATTTTCATATAATTAACAGCGAAAGACAGAAAGAGGTGAAATCAACTTTAGTTAGCTATAGCTTAGTAAAATAGAAAGGAAATCAACTATCATGACTATTAGCAGGTCATGAGAATTAAAGTTGGAACTGTAGTAATTTTGAAATGCTTTAGAAATTTACTTAAATTTAAGTACAATTTTGCTGCATACACATTTCCAAGAAATTTCTTCTATGTCAGTAGCGACTTAGACATAATTTTTAAATAAAACAATTATTAAATTTGCTCTTTAGTTAGGATGGTATTCTGGCCATCGTCTAATCGCATGCAAAAAGAAACACTAAGGGTTTTGAATAATTAAGAATACTTCTTTAGTGGTTGTCATGCATGAAACAACAAGTAAATTACAAGAAAGATTAAAATATTTTATTTAGCCCCCTTTTAATTTCCACGACACAGTATTCCAAATTTCGTTTTCGAAATGCACTTCTAATCCAGAAATAGTTAATTTTAAAATATAAAATTTTTCATATCATTAATCTCATTTTATGAGCTTTAAAAAAGCTTTATGAGTTTTAAAAAATTTTAAAACAAACTGAAAGATTTCAAACTTTACCAATCAAAGCAGTGTTGGATTGGCATCAAAACAAACTTGAATTATTAACGTTTACTTTGAAAAGGAATGCTAAAATATTTGTATAAATAAGCAATTGACGGAAAATTAGGTAAAGTATATGGAATTTAATTGTTATGCCCTTTCATGTATTTGACATAAACCATTACTTTAGAGAAGAAGGTCTTTGGAATACTAACTTTTTATTAAAAAATACATTAGACAAATAGTCTGACTTGATTCATCATGAGGGTTGTATTTAATTCTAAGTAATATATTTACAACTTATGCTTGTCCACACATACATATTTGAAGTAATGGGTGGACAAAAAGTACTATTTCAAAACGAGCGTCTTTAGTTCCTTATTATTTGAAGCAGCCTTTTGCTCAAAATTCATTGAAATATGCATGCATGCATCTCTTTTCCTCTTATCGTACAAGTCTTTCAAAATAACGATTAACCACTTTTTCAAAGTGCTAACTACAGACATATAATAGGATATTATGTAATTGACGTAATCCTACTTACACAACATAACTCATCTAAATTTCCAAACAATACTTCAGGCTCGGCGAACATGGCAAATCCTTCCACTTGCACTTTCTTCAATGGCTCCATGAAGACCTGTATAATGTGAGCAAAAATTCCTCAGAGAAACGTAAAGTCACAACCGATTGACTCACAGATTGAAACAGAACAGATTTGAATCTCTATTTTCTACAAGGATATGTAAGTCGCAAGAAGCGGAAACCAACGTTTTGACCTATATTATTCCCGTATTTTCTAACCAAAATAGGATACATTTGAAACTAACTTTAGATTTAATATCCAGATGGCATGTGATTTATGGTAATAAAATGTTAGAAATTTTTTAGGTATATTTACAGCTTATTCGTTATACATAATTCATATAAAATATAATAGTATACAATGAAACTATACCCATTTCTATAGACTTCCCGGTAACCACTAATACGTTTAAAATTCGTTTAAAATTGAAAGCTATTCCATGAATAAAATGTTAATAATATACTGATATCGTTCTATAAAAATATTTTTTTTGAATATATTAAAGTCAAGGTTTACTCCTTGTAGAACGGATAGCGTTTTTCTACGTTAATACAACTTTCAAGAGAAACTCAATTTTACGAAAATTTTACGGTAGGACGATTTTGAAAGCAATTTAACATGCCTTTTGACTTCATATCTAGAATTATTGAAAGCATGGAAACAGATTCCAAATAACTTAGCTCTTAATTCATAGTTTTTTAATTGTTTTTATACATTTTTATAAATATAAATTGTACTGTATGCCATCCTTTAAGTGCCTGCTCATGCGAATGTTAATTTTGATTACATGTTTTGAAAGTTATTTGGTTTTTTTGTCTTATTTTTTGTTGCCAAAACAAAGTATCGTACAAGCAAAAGTACATACTGTCTGCTTATATATTCCATCAGTAAGGAGTTAAGAGTTGATTAATGGCAGGTAATGAGTTTTATAAAGAATAAGCTGGCATTATATCCAAAAACTACTCGTTTATGCATATACAATTGTGAAAGTTGACATAAAGATCGATAAACGTTATGAAGAATAAAACTGAAAGTTTACCATAAATCTGTGTGAGATAATGCTAACCGATGCTTCGCAAATGTTAACCGGTAAACGTATTTCTATCGATTTACGGTTCCATTTGGTAAAATGCTTCAAAATTGCGTTGCTTATATAACCTTAAGAATAACCCACGTACAAACTTTGACGGTAAAAAAAGTCCACAAAGTGCTCACTCCCCTTTTTCAAGTGATAGACAGTAAGAAATCGAAATTGCTTTCAAGGGTCATGAATTGGGGTTCAGTATCTACGGATGGCAAATGCCATTACGCCAAAAACAAATAAATGTGGAGATGCACTCACATTTTTTAGGACCATTAAATGGTCGTAAAGGAAGAGGCATTCGCTTTGGAAGAGATCCCAGACTGCTTCTTGCCTCTTCAAATCGCTTTTGGAAACAGTTTGAATGGCTTGCTCCTGACGTGCTGGGCGGAGTGGTTCCGGACTGTTGGAAGTACATCGGGTGGGAGATGTTGAAGAAGATGTGGTCACACGGGAGCAGGAAGTCAACAGCGATGAAGCAGTCGAATTGGCTGGGGAAGGTCCCATGCCGAAACCAGAGTTGGTCTCTTCAGGGCTCAACTGACGATCCTCCATTGCCGTCACGAAATCCATCCATAACATACCCTGGAAAGAATTACGAATGAGATTACTTATGGTCCCCTACGCTATCTGATTATTCGAAGTAATCCAATTTTTCCATTTTTTTTTTTTTTTTTTTATAATTGCCTTTCCACTACGTTTCTGCCAAAGAAATTCGAAAAAGTTTGCCAATACATTCCGCCTCATACATTTGCTAATAATACTGGGACCTTTCATAATACTGGTTCTTTATGCAAATATGAAGGAATATTTCCAATAGAGTGTAAGGTCGAGTGGTTATTTGCTTCTGAAAATTAAGCATTTTTACAGTAGGTATAGGTAATCTTAGGAGCCATTCAAAAAGTACGTCCGCTAGAGGGAGGTAGGGTGTCTGCTGGCAGTTGAACACCATGTGAACATTATGGAAGTTCGCTAATAGTATTTTTGAGTTTTTAGTTTGCCTGTCTGAGTTTGAAAAGTCAGTGAAAAGTTGAAAAGTGTCCTCAGCCTCAAATGTTCTTGAATTTTTAAAAACCTCGGGAAAGTCTAGAATTAGGCTTAAAATGTGTGTTTAACACCAGTTTCATGCTGAAATTTCCCGTTCATCCGAAAAATCTGGAAAAATATTGTTGAATTGGTAGCGAAAGGTTTTTTTTTGGAAATTTATAGGATAGGTTAGAAATAAGCTTGAATTTTTTCCAAAAACTTTTCCGGACATCGAACACTACAAAAAAAAGAAAGGACGTTTATAAGGGTAGGGGGATAGTCTGGGATAGCATGGAAACAGTGTGGACAGGGGGTAGGAGGCAAGGGGGCTGTTTTTAAAAGAATTTTGGGGTGTCCATTTTGAATGGCCTTTTTTTAGGAATTAACAGGGGCACCGGGGCCCGCAAGCATGCAATTCGTGACCTCCTGGCACTTGTACCACCACCAGCCTCTTGCTAAAGCCAGTCCATTCCAACCTTAGCGTGACTAGAATATATCATAGTAACGCGGTAAAACAGTGTATCATTACTATAACATTCCAGTCACGCATATGGTTCATTTGAATGTTACTTGTTGGCAGAAGCGAATGTTGGCGCGCTATATCGAATATCGCTAATTATAAAATTCCCCTGGCTTTCACATAGTTTCTTGGAAAAACTTCACACAATAACAGTATTTTGGTACTCATATGCTGACACCAGTAAATTTAGACTGCTCTAATTTCAACCTGAACCATCAACAAACCACATCGAGATAAGTTTGAAAGAATCAATTTCAGCAACCTCATCAAACCTTGTGAGGTGATATTTCCCAGCTGTCGATTCTAAGAGTTTATATGAAACCATATTTTCATGATGGTTGTAAGGTTGTTTACTTTGGCATGCAAATAATAGACTACCACCAACATACATATACCATGAGGAATGCCACTATACTAGCATGGTAATCGACATGATATACATCACTGTTATTAACGTATGGAAGGTTAAGGTGAATCACAACCTTATCACTTTCAATGGGTGAAATTTTAAAACACTATAACAGCTAAACCAAAAGAGATTAATTAAAACTAAAAATTGTTTAAAATAGCTTGATAAATCAGCAAGCGTATGAGGATGCGTTTTTCACTTTGAAATGGTAGATTTTTTAAAAATGAATAAACAAGTTTGAAAAATGTCCGTTAGTTTGCATTCTCATGCTGCCACCTGCTGGCAGAATGTGCAAATTAACGGACATTTTTCAAACTTGTTTATTAATTTTAAAAAAATCTACCATTTTAAAGTGAAAAACGAAAAAGTAATACCATTGCTGATTTATCAAGCTATTTTAAACAATTTTTATTTTTATTTGATCTCTTTTTGCTTGGCTGTGATTGTGTTTTAAAATTTCACCCATTGAAAGTGATAGGGTTGTGATCCAGCTAAACCAAAAAAAAAACAAGTATAAAATCAATTTCAATTTCAATGAAATAGTGTTGGCCTACCTTGTATCGGGAAAGCTGTTCATCTTGGAAGTCGGACGGCGTGATGGTGGTGAGCACTTCTTCCAGTCCATAGAGGGATTCCGATTTGGTTCGGCTAGATCGGTCAAACTGAAACACAGCCCACACAACCTTCACAGCTTGTTTTAAGTGCAGCTCACTGGCCCCGTAGACAAATGACGAAAATCACAGACATAAAACACAGAAGAAGCACAACGGCAACAGACAGTTGCGTGAGCGAGGAAATGGAAAAAGTTGAGAAGACATGTGGTGGTGAGTTAGAAGAACACACAAGAGGCGTGCAAATGGCGTCAAGACTAGTTCACAAACTGAATATTTCTTAAGAAATTCTCAAATAGTATGCATGAATATGCAAACCACAATGGTGAGATGATGCGCTAAATTCACCATATTTTCATCTCAAAATAAAATATTAAAAAGAAAATAAGTACACTTTTTTAAACCGTATACATGTGAATACTTTGGGCCAGTGGGAAGGTGATAACTTTGGGTCAGTCATCGTTTTGCCCATTACAAATATCTTGTTTTTTTGTTTGTTTGTTGATTTTTAACGTTGGCATTTTTCTGAAACACGAGGGCTAAACATCAACGCTAGGGATTGGGCCTTCATTACCTATACCTAGAAATATTGCCCATATGGGGTGGAGACATCCACCCCCTCTCGAGGGGTCTTTTAAGTTCCACAATCTACACAGGACCCGAATTTAAACTCATTCGAAAGAGCCCCCACTTAGGGAATCCCTCGAGAGGTTTGAGCATTATTTTTTGTTAATATCAAACAAAGCGTTAATGATAAATCTTTAAGCAGGGCTAGTCGGAAACCAATAATGAGAGGGATAATTTGAGGGTATCCCAAACTTGAGTTCCTGCGATTTTGGCAATTTTGTTCTGTATTTTCGTGTTATTTAACTCGAAAAGTAGAGACCTAGCTAAGTGATTTTGTTTTGTAATATTCATGTATTGAGTATTTTTCGGCCAGAAATATTTTTAGACATGTATGGAAAATATCGAAAATGGACATATATGGGAGATACTATAGCATATATTTCTTTTTTATTTATTTATTTATTTACTGCTATAGTCAGTCCAAACAAAAAAAGAGGACCGGTACAACAATAATTAGCGCTCGAAGAGCAATAAAACACATCAAACCCAAAGGAAAAAAAAAAA
>JAQGBW010005319.1:0-12206 GCA_034698625.1 Julus scanicus
AAGACGGCCTAAAAGTATTAATAGTGTCTACAAGGAATTGACACTTAAAGTGTCTTAAATTCAGACTTTTGTTTTTATACTCTGCAACATCTTCGTGCATTGTCCATGTTGAGATGTTATAAATATATATTCCGAACGTTGTTTTATGTGAATATGACAGCAACAACATAAACAGATGTCACAACTATACATATATTCATGGGCATTGGAAGTCCTCGCATGTAAAATTACTGAAAAAAATACGCATTTATATCCCTAAAGCTATATAGCTGCATCATGTTACCGAGACATGTCCAAGATGTCCCATAACCCCATCATTACTACTCTGGAATCCCACTCCATCAACAAGGAATATTTGCTCTTAAATTACTATTCCCAGCCTAGGGGGTATTGGACAACTTATGGCAACAATCACGATTGCAATAAGCTGCTATATATACCTCGATTATGAATGGTAAGGCTTTGGACGGCCCCATTGAGTTTCCAAACGGCGCCCTTTGGCACCCAGAGCACTTGACGGCCATCAGAGTCCTAATCCCAAACCGCTCTCCGTCGTTGCCCATCCATGCATGCGGCACAAAATACTCCGAAAGAACGGAAAAAACTCCTCTATTACCCCTGCACGTGTCCGTTTCATTAAAGTGGGCCCGCCACGCCCCCTGGCAGGCGCTCTCGCCTTACCGCGAGGGGGAAAACGTGTTATTAAATACATAAGCTCTCCTACAATAGCAATATTTTGAAAATAATCGTCGGCAGTATCGATTTCCTGCCCATAGGGGTAACGAAATCCATTCAACCGAATGCTTGTTCAGATTTTTTTTTTATTAACAAGCCAATTTCGAGCGTGGAATGACGGGCCCCATTGTTCAGTCTCCCCCTGGCGGAGGGGGCCGCGATGGAATGGCGGAAGAATGCCCCTTTCCAATCGTGTTGTATATGTATCTGTTCCCTCTTTTGCAGCGAAACCGCATGTTTGTCTATTGTAATCCCGAAGAAAAATTGACTGCGAACGCGAGGGACCTTTCGGATGTACTCAACGGCCCCCTGCTGGCCCTGAACCGCATTAGACATGCCGCATCTGCAGGATCTCGAGTCATCTTGGGCACCGACACTCACTCAAATAGTTTCCGAGAGGAGCAAAAGACTATATATAGTGTACTCCATGAGAAAGAGTTAGAAAAACTTCCCAAAAATGCAGTGTCCACTGCTGCAAGTCCATTTATATATACAGTTTTAACTCGTTAAGTGGATATGAAATTATTACTCATCTGAAAACAAGCCTTCATGCGTCGCCAAAGAGATTGCTGTAATTTCAACCGCCTGCAGGGCATCGAGATATCCTTTCGGACACGCTCGCATTGGGAGGAGGAAATATCACTTAACTCATAATCCATGTTTAAGTGCTTTTCGAAATACCGAGAAAGTGTTGTTTTAATTAGGAAATTAAGACGTTATTTCAAACAATTTCGTAAACATGCCATGCATGCAGCGCTACTTCGTATTGCATGCAAATTAAGGTGGGAGTGGAGGGTGACACACCGTGATGAATTAAGATTTTTCCTGGAAAGATTGAGGAGAGAGTAACAAACTTTCGTGCACAAGGAGAAAAACAAATGAGGAAGATATGAGAATTAAGAGATCGAACTGTTATAAGAAAATTATTTTAATGAAGAAGATCCATGGCATGCAGAGAAGAATCATAACAACGAGTATATGTATACAACCTGAAACTCTGATGAAGAAAATATAAATTAAAAGCATGAAACCATTAAAGAGGATGAAGGAAAACAGTTATATAGGATACTATAAATTGAGTTGTAAAAAAAGTAGTATACGATGCAAAACAGAAGGATAAATTAGAATGGTGAAAAACCAAATTTCAAAAAAGGATAAAAATGGAAATTGAAGGTAGAAATATGGAAAGCGAACAAGGATGTAAAGAATGAGGTATAGTACAGGGAGTGTGATGGACTAAATATATAAAATCAGAAGTAGAGAGGGATGCAAATAAGAAAAGTTTAGGTAACAGGGGAAAATGAAGACAACAAGAAGATGGAGAAAGAAAGAAAAAACAAAGAAAACCCGTGAAATTTTACATTAATTAATTAAGATATAAATTTGACAGAATTAAGAAGTGAGGTGTTAATTTGATTGCAATGAAGAGAAGGCGAGGGAAGCACTATCGATGAAAATGAAAAGAATGGCGAGGTAAGAATACGTAATGAAGGGAAAGTTTTCCAAACTTAAAAACGTGGATTGACAAGATAAAAATGCACTGCGTAAACATGTAAAGGAAGAAAATATGAATTATACGAGAATATAGACAACGCTGCGTTGCACATATAACATGTTTGGACAAGTCAACGATATATAGAATGCGGTTCCAATTTTTCTCACACTTTTTTCAGTTATAGAAATCTCAATTGCATGAGCAATTGAGATTCGGAGCATATACAGAACTAATTTTCGTTAATGACGAAAGAAAGAAAAAGTGCAGACTAATTGCTCGAGTTGCGTGATTTGCCTCGTTCATAATTCGTCCAATTTGTGCAAAATGTTTCATTGCACCCCATTGCGCCCAGCGTTTAACTCCAATAAAACGCATAAACGAAGGAAAAAGTGGGGGTAAATGCGGCCTATACCCGAGGGCGGTCAGCGTCCAGTGCAAATGCTATACTCATAACGGCGATAACGCGCACGGAAATAGCGCGCAACGCAGGTTCCCATGCGCTAAATTAAAGCAAATTACGAAAATAGGCTGAAGCCCTTTAGTGTTTATGGCCTGCATTATCCCCTCTCACTTTCCCCCTTTAACTTTAGATTCATTCATATAATTGCCATGATTAGGTCCTAAAGCGAGACACTTTCAGCAGGGCCCTAAGTGGTTCTTCGTAAATACGGCTACCGAAAACTATCGAAGAGAGGTGCGAAATCCATGCATGCTGGCGTCTGGCTATCATCATGGTGCGATTAGAAAATATAAGTGTTATAAACAAGCAATCCGAGTATACATACATTCTTTGTGAATGCAAGACATATATACAGTGCAATTCATGAGGTCAACAATAACATGTGCTTTTCCAAGTCACTATATATACGTGGAGAATTGAAAATTTAATTTACCTTATGCAATATATGTATATAATACAAATATTTAAAATTCGAAATGTGCTCACGGTGGATTCAATCCATGCATACACATTCGCTTGAACCAATATCATGAGCACCATATGAAATTGGGGAAAGTGGAAATAAACTTGTACTGCATATATAGCATATGTTTTTAAAATTGCATTTATCTGGGAAAATTTGTGAAACAACATTCTGTACTGAGCTCTCTCACGTACTACATGTACACAAAATTTGGAACTATGCATGGCCATTTCCATAATTTGTAGCAGTTTATTAAAGGATGCACATATGGGTTTCCACACTGTTACTTTGGAACAGCTGCAGTTAGTATATGATTGGTGTCTATCACATATTACAAAAAACTTTTGATTATGGAGCATTTTCAAGCATATAACAAATTAAACATCATACAAATTGAAAAAAACCCTCGCATTTATAAATAAATGCAACGTTGGAATTAAATATAACCCATATGTGAAATACTTGAAATGCATTTTATATAGAAATGTATTTATAAAACGCATTCACAAATGTATTTCAAAATACATTTTTAATGCATTTCAGTGTCTCAATCTATATGCATTTTTTAAATGCATTTATTTTCCATGTGGGAATATTTACGAACCATTTAAGGCAAATTGTTCAATTACACATGTATTTCCCAAATTGCCTGAAGTGGATCTGGTCGTTAATGGACCCTTAATTGTCAATGATATTTAATTTCAGCATTATATTATGTACATGTATCAATATTAAAGTTTTTTCAATAATTATGACTTCATAATGAAAAACAACCATTTTAAACCACATTAGATGTCAGTGTATTCTCGATATACACATCATCATGATCTGGTAACCTTTCTGGCTTTATAACAGCCAGATTATCACCCGCAAAGTTAGGCGAGTGAGTGCATCATCTTCGAGGATTCTGCACCCCCTCGTAATTCGCATCGGACATAGTAATTTCTCATCTTCATTGTCGGCTCTGAAGTTCATTCGCTGCGCATTCGCAGATTTGCGTTTACAAAATCCGCCTTCCCGCCCGGGTATCTGTAGCTAAATTTCCCATCCTCCGTTTCCCAGCATGCCGGGTTAGTCCCTCCCCGACTCCCGATAGGTCTTCGATCGGTAGCCCCGCCCCGCCGGCGCCTCGACGGCCCCATCGTCGAGACTTAGGTCCTCGCCACACGGTGTATGTCCACCTGATCCTTCACCTCGCACTATCCCACCGTCCTTCCAGCCATGCAGGCGTTGCACCACTCGTTCTCTTACGCCATCAACCCGGCTTTCGTGAGACCCTACCAGGTGATCTACTCGTGCTCATCGCCGGCCGCCGACGCATCGTGCAGTCCGGCGGCCAGTCCTCCGGCATGCTGCGGCCGCCTGCCTTACCCCACCGAGTGCGCCGCTTCCGGGCCTAGGTCGACGGGCCCGCGCCCCTTCACCATCGAAGCTATCCTCGGCCTAGGTGCCGGCCAGCTGACCGACGAGCGAGCCGTGGTGGCCGATCACAACCGAAGACCAACGTCCATTAAGTCTGGATTAAAGTGCCGCGCAACTTTAAACGGAAACCGAAGGATCATCGCTAACGGTAAGGGCCCATTGCTCGATTCTCGCGCCTAAAATATTATACGAAACGTCCCGTAACCCTCGTGCATGCTTCTGCAACATGCAGTTTTACCACACAGTTTGAAAAATGTTCGGATATACGGAAAAGCACCCGCAATGGCGTTTCCGTGCATGCGTAAAATTTTATTGGTTTGAAACTTTTCTTCTAAACAGAGATTTTTTAAACTTTGAGCACTTTATTGGAACGTTAGCACTTGCATGTGCATTTCTTTGTATAACTATTTTTGCACACAAAAAGTTTAAGGCGTGAGAACAGTTTTAAAAGAAACTAAACATCATGCGGTTTGTGGAATGCATGTTAGGTTTACATTTTATTTGGAAAATGATAAATGACTAGCCCTATAATGTGATGCTTTCCGTATGCATGTGTCATGCAAAACCTCGTGTATAGTCACCAAAGCTGTATGTAAAGTTAAGAATAGACTGTATTTGAGAAATTTTAACGAAACTCATGCATGCGGAAAATCGTTATGAAGTATACATGGGTCCTTCAAATCAGCTTTTCTAACAAGCACTTTTTGAAATATTTTTACTTTGTATACATGAGTTCAAACTTAAAATATTGTCAGAGTTAGTTATAACAAATAACACATCATAACATTTTTTAAATAATCAGTTTGTCATCTGCACTGAATGGTATGCAATATAAAAATTATTTTTTTAATTCAGTTTCCAATTCGCATTATATAAGTTCGAATTTATCGTGAGAAAAAATGCCAAATTTCAGAATGTTTCGAATTTTTCAGAATGATTTCAATTTTTTGTGTGAATCATGTGTAAGTTTTTTTCAAAACCTAATTTTAAAAAAAAAGTTAAAAAAATTTTTTTTATTCAGATTCCATGAGATTTAGTTATAACAAAAAAAAATTGTGAATTTGTGTTTTTAAATTTCAAATGACAACCCTTGAGAAATTAAGAATTTAACTTTAAAAATTTATAATTCAAATTTTGATTTTATTTCACATAAACATTTTTCCCAATCAATGCATGCATGGCTTTAAAATACAGAAGAATGCGTTTCAAATAAAATTCAACATTCCATCACAATAACCCAGTTTCCACAACCCAAACATTCTTAGAAAAAAAATCTCCAGATTATAGATTAGCGTCAAATTGCACATTGATGATTCTGAAGATTCTCCGATATATATAGGGCCTATAATATAATCGTCCATCGCAAAACCTCCCCCATAATGACGTGCAATAATTGTAAAACTCACACGAAAATTATATTTAAAGGGGGGGGTCATCAATCGATGAGTGCGATTAGCAACGTTTCCGCATATATAGACGTTGAATGACGCAAAAAAACAACAAACGCACTAAATGTACGCACCTGAGGGTCTCGAGTGTTATTTCTCCTCCTTTTCAACGTTCAATGGGCCATTATGAGCTAAATGATTTTACAACCTGAAGGAGGCTGTTACAGTTTCCCCAAATAAATAGGGACATAATGTCCCCCTCTCGGCGCTGGACAAAGTGGACACTGGAACACTTTTGTTCCAGAAACAATGACACGCGGGGGGAGGGCAGCCGACAAACGGGCCGTGGCCCCCAAATTAATGTCCTAACATGTTTTCGTTCATTCATTGTCCTGTAAACAACGACCTAAGCGCATTAATCGAATCGAAGAGGGCCTATATACAAAAATAAGAAAAGTTTGGGCATTTTACAACATTTTGAGTTTTTCGTGTTTACCAAAATATTTGGGCCCGGGCACAAAAATTATATTTATATATGATGGAGCACTATTTCTCCAAAGAATAAATCATCTGTTTAATTAAAAATATGACCAAATAAAATTGTTACCTCATGTAATATTTTTTTTTTTTTTTTTAAATCCAGTTCCTTAAAGTTCTGAAACGTATTTGCGATACGAGTTTTAAAAATTCAAATTTTTACCTTCACAGGCAAGGAGTGCAGACGGACCTTCAACGATTCGGGCCTCCATGAACTTAACGAAAAATCCACCAAATCAAAAAGGGTACGGACCATTTTCACGCCTGATCAACTGGAGAGGTTAGAGGTCGAGTTCGAACGTCAGCAATACATGGTGGGACCGGAACGACTTTACCTGGCAGCCACCCTCAATCTCACGGAAGCACAGGTAAGAATCATCACATTTTTTAAAAGAAAAAAACTTCCTTGATAGTATATGTTTCTCATAAAAAAATCAACTCAAGTCACATGCACTTGTGATCCAAATTTCAACCTTGTCCTTAACAAAATGCATCGCGTGACCTCCGAGCAGGAGAACTTTCACAATATTGTTTTTTCAACCAAGTATACATATAAAAAATGTTCAGTATATGAATTCTTAAATATGAATTGTTCAGAAAGTTCCCCAGCAAAAGAAAACGAGGTTAATAATTTTTTTTTTTGCAACGATTATTTGAAAACAAAAACGACAATGTCGTGTTTATGCCTGATAACTGCCAATTATTTTCATGTTGAAATAATCTAGTTTCCTCTTTGCGATTTAATTGTCGCTAAGCGTATTTATGGTTTTTTTCGAGGTTTATGTTCATTTTTTACATGTCATTTGAAGATATGAAAGGTGCATGTTGTTGTTATTAATCTCAATTGCCCCGCACATTAAAACGAGGTCATTCTTTGTAAAATTTGGGAAAAGTCAAGGAAAACCCCCAAGATCTATGCCTTTCCGAGTGCTGAAAAACTCCAAAAACGGCTTAATTGTGATAGATTATTTAGCTATTCTCTTTTACGAGGTCGTGTTCAACTATCATTGTTTATTATGCCAGAAATTATGATAATTGCGGTCTAATTAGGTCATGAGAGGTGGTTGATGAAACGTGTTCCATAAATTCAATGCGGTTTAATTTGCAAAACGCTTGTTTTAGTCAAATCGCAAATGTTACAGCTTAATCATTTTCATGACGTCATTGACCTATACCTTAAAATAACAGGTGTTATATATAATAAAAAAAAACATATATTTTATATATAATATAAAAACCACCAAATGTGAATATGAGGATTTCATAATGGGACGAGAATAAACTTTCAAAACACTTTTTCAAATTACAATATAATTCAAAACAAATTTAACCACAGGCTTGTAAACTCAAACTAAGCGCACCTATTGGTCCCAATGGCCCTTCAGGGCATACAACAAGCATAGTCCACCTTATACACGTAAATCACTGCTACCTTAATCAAGCACCATGTACATATATAGTGTCAAAGCAAGCAGCCCAAAACCGAAGGGACATTGTAAACCAGCAATTACATCATTGGAAGTCCCTTCACTATACCCCTTCTTTCCCAAATTGTAAAGTTTTCGAAAAAAAAAAAGAAGAAAAATGCTTGTAAATGATAACGAGTGTGTGTGCACCGAAACGTGATAACGACCTCCTGGTGTCTCGTAAGAAAAGACCCTTGGGGAGGTTATCAATGTTTGGGGTAAAAAAATGAGCCACCCAACGGCAGGACTGATGAGCATCATTGCGTTAAACGACTTGAAGCAGCTGTCCAAAAGTCAAAATTGAACCCATGCAGAACTCTATACAATTGTCCTATTAGCGAGGTGTGTGTGTACCCAGGAAACTAAAGGAAACGTTCAATTCAACTCAAATCGACTTCCCACAGTCAGGGTGTGATTGGTCTATTAGTAAGGTGGGGGAAGATGACACCCAATGGCTTTGTTGACTTGAAATGCCGGCTAACAATTCTGAATAATCTTTCTGGGGATTACTCCTTCATCCAATAGGGCACCAAAAAGAGCAATGGAAACGATCCTTTCTCTTTTCCCTTATAATTGATCCCCATCAGAACAATTTTAATGCATGACGACTTTTTGTAGAGAGAGACTATCCAATTGGTTAAATCGTGTTGGTGAACCGTGAGTGGACACTAAACCGTCAACACAAATTTCAAAGGCAAGAATGGCCACACAACGATGCATATTGAGAATCTTTCTTATCATTTAAGTTGGGTTTCAACGTTGATGCTTTCATTATTTTAATCATCAATTTCTATAAAACTTGCAAGTGTCTATACCCTTGTTAGATTCTTATACCCAGTTTCTTTATCGTTTCAGGTGAAAGTATGGTTCCAAAACCGACGGATAAAATGGCGAAAGCAGCACCTGGAGATGCAGCAGGCCCGCCTGGCCAAGATCCGAGAGTCAGACGGCGAACCGCAAGACACTTTCGCCGAGGACATTGCAGAATCTTCCGACGAAGACATCCCATGATAAACGGTTCCATAACGACGAGTTCAAAAGACTCAAGTTTCTATTTATGTCCATGGATCTCGAGAGTACGTGATCAGGAGCGCCGTCTGAACTTGATGCATGCACATCCTTAGAGAGGAGGCGCTACCATAGCGTGAGAGTAATACCCATGCAAGGGCTACATCACCATGCTACATTGTCCTGCATCGCCAATTCTGCAGTGCTGCAACTTTTGCAGATGACAGAGTACGTCACACGTATGCTTGCTACCACCGTCAAGCCTGTTGCCCACCTGGCGAAAATCACGCACAACTCAAACCTGAAACCTCAAACCTAAAACCTCACAAAAAGAAAAACGATTGGCGCTCCTGCTAGTGGCGTGAAGCACGTGACCATTTTACCATATTTCCTAGCTGGCCGCCATGTTGTGAGGTGAAAAAGTGATGTATGAATCCGACATGGAGAGGCTCAAAATGGTGACGTCATGTGAGCTGGCCTCACTACCTATTGCACATGCGCGAAAGTCCACTTCCTGATTTAGCAGACGATTTCGAGTGAGTTGTGCGTGATTTTCGCCAGGTGGGCAACAGGCTTAAAACATGACTGCCTTCATGATGGGAAGGCGAATGAATACATGAAGAGACAGCACCTCTATTTCAATAATTTCGTTTTGCACCTATAAGATAGATATCAGTGCCAAAAAACGCTTCCCCAAAAAAAAGTTCTAAAAATTTACCAAAACTTATCAGCAAATGAGAATTTATATCAATTCGTTTTCTCCCGTTTCTTTCTATCTCAAAATTATTGTCAGTACCAATAACATAAACTGACTTCATCGATCATCGTTAAGATTTCAAACATCAAAATTTCAGTGTTTCTGAAGAGTTCAAAATTCAGATTCACAGGTTCAATCATCATTTGTAGTTTATTTATAAAATAATTAAATGTAAAAACTAATTAGAAATCAAATTTATTTATTTAAGCATAGGCAGAAAATGTTTTTTGGAATTAAGGAATTGTGTATTTGATATACGTTTTTTTTTTTTTTGTAAAAAAAATCATTTGAGTTATTATGATTATTATTTTTGTGTGCAACATGCGAGTTTAATGCCGATATTTAATTCACTGAATGCCAGAAAAATCTTGCATAAACATGCTCAAAGAGCCTGCATAAAATGCAGAATTATGTGTCTGTAAGAGTTGAGTCTTGTTTAAAAACCGATGCCTCATGTGTGATATATTGTGAATAATTGAAATTATTGTGCCACTTTCCAGTATTTGATATTTGTGAATCAAAATCGAGCCACTTGTAAATATTCAGTCCGTGTTTTTAGTCCAGAGATTTGATAATATGTAAAAATAAATATTTTCGTTTACTTAATTATATGGACAACATCTTCCTTCATTTGCATTGCTTTATTGTTGAGCACTCTTCGACCAGAGATTACTTTCGTGCATATATTTTGGACATCACTTGTCCTTCTTCAGTCAATTCGGAAAAAAACTGGCGAATAAACTTTTACAATCTTGCAGACTATCACAGCATATTTATATAATCTGCAAAATTATATGATTTCGGCAAATTCGGTAATGTTTTGTATACAAAACATTGCCGAATCTCAAATTTATATCTTGCAGAAGAGTTCATCATCAACTTATCTTTACATGATGAAAATCTATGTATATACATATATATATATACATATATATATATATATATACATATACACATATATAGGTAAAAACTTCAACAATGGCGGCTTCTTAGTTACTACAAATATGCTTCTGGACCACACCATGTGTAAAGATGGAGCTGATGAGTTTACACAGGAATTTCTGCCTTCAAAACAAACCGGAATTCTGACCGGTTAACATGTAATCGATGCTTGGTGTTAATTTATGGATTTAATTAGCGAACGAACGACGTCCAATTTTTTTCCGGTTATCGCCATCTTTTCCCCCCGGTATTGTCATAAGCTCCTATATATATACACAGCACATATAGCCGTCGCGCCATATTTCACGGCTGATTTTCAATCTCGTCCGTGGTTTTCCCTGCGTCTGTACCCCCGTTTTTGTTTCCACGTCGCTAACAAAGCGAACAAAAGCCGGGACATCTCGTCAGCTCCCGGTTTGACAAATTTTAATTGGAATTTCTGGAATTCCTGCATTGCGCGCATATTGGCAGCGCGAGCTACTTGGATGGCATTGTTAGCATCTCCCCCGTTATGTAAACCTCGATAACCTCGGACCGCCATCTTGTTTTTAATAAGCGGCGGATCAATACCGGCTTCTGGTAAAAGCCAAGATGGGGGGCGGAAGAAGGCGCCAGATTTCAAATTCCTCAACGATGAAAAGCATATACTTCTGCAGATGATATTATGCCTCATTCCGTCAACTTCTGAAAATATGTCTGCATGCTGCTTGCAAACATATACCTCTTATTGTGGTGACAGCAAGTATGCAACATGTTGTCGCAGGTCTCCATTCCAAATCCATGAAGATGTTACAAAACACTCATCCATGGTGTATACAATTACAACAGTTTACATTGGCGTGTTTGCAATGGTCGCTATTGGAGTAAAAAGGTGCAACCATATGCTAAATACTCATTTACCACTATAGTATAGACCAAAGGATCAGAACCATGGAAATTGCAAGATATGCAAAACTTGCTCCATGAATTCTATATACGTAGATTGTTGAAAGGTGTTGAAGGATTGTTGACGGCCCGTCACATATAGATATTTTTGTTTTGTAATTTGGGTTTTTTGTGTATGTTGTACACGTTTTGAAATGCAGATCAACGGGTATATTCTAGTGCATCTGGACCATATCTATAGATCGAATAAGTGAATGAGAGCTATATAGTGCTTGACAGGGAACAATTTGTTAAAAAAGCAATAATGTTGTCATCCGCTTTGATGCGGCCAGACAGGGTCATTCATTAAGTGGGGGAATATGACAGGTCTCAATGGAGGGGCCTTGAAGAAGGATAACCGAGCCTTTGTTATTAAATAAGCAATGAAATATTTATTCGATGGATTTAACGGTGAAATAAGCTGCGAATGCGTGTCAATTTCGATTCAAACTATAGATGTATTCAAAGGCAAACGTGAAAAAATTCGCGGTTGTAGTTTGACACATGCATAGATTTAAATAATAAAAAAAATATATATATATATACAGTGGAACCCCGATTCTACGTTTTTCATAGGACCAGCGGTAAAAAACGTAAAAAACGGGAAAA
>JAQGBW010005320.1:0-12205 GCA_034698625.1 Julus scanicus
AAGGGCCCAACCTAGGACTGGGGTGATGGACCTTTTTCTCTAGTGACCGAGACCACTAACCGGTGAGGTTGACCGCTGCCGTGTACGCCGCTCCGGTGAAGGCGGTGACGCTCCTGGGCTCCCCGAACTCCCTCAGGTAGATGATGAAGTAGATGTTTCCGGTCAGCAGCTGCCCTTGCATGATGAAGAAGGAGACGAAGGTGGCGCCCAGAACCACCCACGACCACCCTTTGTCCAGGTGGCGCTCGGAACGCGCTTCCGTTACGACGCCACTCACTTCCGCTTCTTCTTCTTCTTCCTTCATATCTTCCGGTATACGTGCACCGAACACTGAAATGTCACCACCGAACAATGAGAGTTTCGTGGAGGACCTTAGAGCTCGTGGGACCTTGACCTATGACCCTCCCTCCCACTTTTTCTTCTTCTTGGGTACTCGTCATTGTTGTTTTTTTAACACTGTCATCACGAAATCTTCACCAAACAGTGGATTAAAAACATGCGAGTTGTGATAATGCAAATAGATGAACCATTTGAAAACACCGAGTGTGACGTCATCTGGAGTCGTGACGTCACTCGAGTGGTTGCGGGTGTGATAAGGGGCCAATTAATTAACGAGGGCCTTTCGACAACGTTTTTAATCTCGTTTGAGTGCTTTTCATTAACGTTAATCTCTTCCATCTGCTTCTTAGTCAGTCTGGAGCCCCCCTGGTGAAATAAACAATAGAAACCAATAGAGATTTCCATTGGTTTCTATTGTTATTTGGACACTTTATTGGTTTTAATTGTTTTCTATGGTTCCTGTATTGACTTCTATGGTTTAGCTGTATTGACTGAACAATAGATAGCAATAGAAAACCATAGAAAACAACTGAAACCAATAGAAAACAATAGAAATCTCTATTCTTTTTTTCACCAGCCTAGTGCCTAGGGGCCTTTTCTCGAAAGAAACAATGCCGCTAAAATTCCCCTCGATTTAATCATTCACAGTTTAGGGTTCCTTCTTGGTCTAGTCCTATCCACTTATGAAATACTTGATGATGTAAGAAACATTCCCAATAGACACCACAAACATAACTTCATCTTACCTTAATGGGCCTTCGCGGTGGTCAATTGGGCCCCACGTGCTACTGGCTCGAGGTGACCCGAGTGATCCAGCCGGTCATCGCCTGCTAATTTCCTCGGTCCAAAGACGTCTATTTCGACTTAGTTTGTGTCATTTCCTCGCTTTTTATGTCCTTTTTACTTCGAGGTCAAAGTTTTATGTTTTGAAAATGATCCGCATAATTCGAATCTGATATAAAATAGAAGATTCAGTTACCGAGATTCGTAATAAGTTACTCTCATTCTACCCTATTGACCTTCTTTTTATGTAGTGGTCATAGCTACGCAGTTACGTAATTGGCTACTACAATGTGAGTCATAAAAAAGTAGAACCCAATAAAAAACATCACAACTTTCGCAGTGTTCTACTTTAATTAGTAGAGATTCAAATTTGGCGCCCATAGGTGGCGCTGCTTATCAGCTTAACAAAAGGATAAGACCAACTGCAGGAGGTAAAACAACACCTTCAACTGGAGGAGGTGAAGGTGTTCACTTTCAATATTTTCAGCTTCTTCCTCCAGGGGAGTAAACCTGCTGCTGTTACTGTTTACTTTAGTGGGTTGGCATTTTCTGGTTTCCCTCCATAGGCGTTCCTGCTAGTAGTAGATGTAGAACCGATCTACTACCTTCCACGCGACTGAAATTCTTTTGTAGTTGAAAGTAGACAAAGTCCGTATTTTGTGTGAAAATACACTTTAAGCCTTTTATTCATTTAGAATACAGATATGGTAGCATTTATTCGTACGAGAAGTTGTTTTCTGTTCAGGAGTCGGAACTGGACTCTCTCTAGGCGTTAATCCCTCCATTCTGTTAGGTATCAGTACGGTGTCTATCGTAGGTTGATGTAGATACTCCCAATCGGTGCCGATGGGCAGATGCCAGTCAGAACGATAGTTGAGTGCGAGAACATTTAGCGAATCGGCGATGGTGTCTGTCGGTGTTTCCACACTCGGTCGAACTGGAATTAATTCTGTCGAACACGGTCAAGCGTATCTGGCCCTTCGGATTCCGTCGAGGTTATTTCCTCCAGAATTGGAGGTTCGCTTTTTATATCTTCAGCTTTTATACCTGCTGCTGCTACTGTTACCTTCCTAGGCGTCCGGATCTTCTAAATCCCCCCGTTCTGTTAGGTACAAGTACGGGACTATTCCGCACTCAATCCAATTGGAATTCATTTTGTCGAGCTCGGAGTTAAGATCGATGGGAAATATTACGTGGATGAACTTTTCACCAAAAAACTTGTTTCAGACATGAGACAATTCTCGGATTTTTTTCATTTTTCAACAAGACGGTGTGCCTGCTTGCCGCGTTCGAAAAACGGTCGAACCGCCGCATCGGGAAACGCAGCGGTTCATTTAACCGACCACCGAATAGCCCAGACTCGAATCCAGTTGACTACAAAATTTACAGATTACTCCGGGAAAAGGTTTACAAATCGAAGATTAATACTATCGAGCGACTCGAAACTACGAATTTAGAAAACTCGGATCGAACTAGCTCGACTGTCGTATAATCGAAGAACAGTCCGCGCAAAGTCCAGCGGAGAACATTTTCACCACATTTTGTAATTCATTTTTGTTACTACAATAATGGTCTATCTAAGTGCCAAATTTTATTTAAATCGAAGCATTTTTGTGATTTTTTTATTGGGTTCTACTTTTTTATGACTAGCAGTGTACAATATTTTCACGCGTCCACATTCCACAAACACAGTTTGCAAAAACAAAATTTGTCCTCACATATCGTCGTCTAATGAACCTGAAAGATAAGTTTTGCATAAAACAGACGAGTGTTTTTCATTAAATGTAAAATGTCAATTTATTTCGTAAAAGTTTAGTCGCTAATTTAGTGTCAGCGTAGAAATTGAGATTTTTAATCCTCGCAATATGTAATTGACTCCTTTAAAACAAAGGCCCCAAATTGAGCCAATAAGCATCGGCGTGCCTCTCAGCATTTAGCACTATTTTTATATTAATTGAATGTTCGTTTTGTTTTCTACCGCTAGATGACACCACCTATTGATTGTGATTTTGGCGGGCTTTTGGCTCGTGAAGGCGTTCGAAAAATGGTGCAGGTAGGACCGCTTCGTTTTTCGAGACTTTTTCGCTTTATATTTCTTGTATAAACGCGAATTTTGACTGGACAGGCAGTCTAAAAATGTAAACACGATCAACTGGAAAACAAGTGTTGTTAAATCGAATGCGAACTATCGAGTTGTTGTTGTTTTTTTCTAAGAAAATACTTGTTTAGAACGCGGCAGACATCTTGGAAAATGAAGGTATAGCTTTCGATTTTATGTATACATTTTCTGCTGGCACTATTATTAAACTGTTTTCACTTTACGGCTGATGAAATTTCGAAGTTAAAATTAATGTTTAACCCTTGCTTAGGATTGATGTTTATAATTTTGTATACGCGAATCCTTCTTGGATGACTCCTATAGCGTATACCAGGATGAAACCCTTCCTGACTCAATATGGCCCTTCTTTACTTAATCCTTGCCTGATTAGGGGGAACTTTTCGAAATAATCATTATAAGCTTAGGACCCTTCTATAGTGCCTAAGGGCCCAATCGTGGATTAATTAATCCGTCCTTCGTCTCAGTCTTTTAGCCTTTCTAGAATAACTTCTTGAATCGAGTCGTGGGGTGATAAGTCCCTGATCATTTCACTATAAAGAAAGCACATGTTGTTTAAAAAACAGTTTATTAACTACGATGATTGTATTTATCTTAACTATATATATAGAGTCGTGGGGTTCAGTTGGCCCCACGAGTTGCTGAGGTCCGAGTGGTCAAGCTGGTTGTTTCCTCCTTTATTTCAGGACGACGATCCTAAATAAATTTGTGTCGTCAAACGAATCATTCCGTTAGAGGTCGAAGATTAGTTTTGATACATCTGAAACAAACCGATAGATTCAGCTAACCACGTGGGTTAGGTCAAAGGGCAAACTTCATTAACAAAAGATCACGGCATTATGAAAAAACAGAAGTTTATGCGCATATTAACCAGAGACCTTATCTGGGGAAGACACGACGGTACCCATTTACGGGCAAGTTTGGCACGAGGCATTGTCCATCATTCCTGGGCTCATCATTCCATGACTGCCGTTCAGGAGTGATATAACATCCGTTTTGATTCATGAGCCTTCTGCTCCTTCCGCCGCAGTATACAATGATCAGCAGTGCACCAATTTATTTTCTAGGGCCTTCATCGGTAACATTTCCCGCAGAACCTCTCCGTTGCTGTTGTTGTCCGGTACCGGAACTCTGATCCTCGACCGTCGTTCTCCGGACGTCGCTCCACGATGGACGAAGTAAGTCATCAGCGAGCATAGACCGGACACCAGCATCGCACACGCGTACAGGGCCAGAGTGCCGTCGTAACTTCCGGTTTTGTCCGCGATGAATCCTGTAACAAAGATAATGAATGAGACAACGGGAAACGTAGATTTTGACCGAGTCTGTCAATGACCTTACCTCCGATGGGCGGTCCAACGAGCACTCCCAGGCTTCCGAGACTCATGCCGAAGCCCCAGATGACGGGCATGCGCTTCCTGCCGTAGACGTGGGCGATCTTGATGGACTGCAAGACGCAGAAGTTACCGTGGCAGGCTCCGAAGAGGCATCCCAAGACGTAGAAGGCCCATAGGTTGTTGGCGGCGATGAAGAGGAAGATGCCGGCGGCACACATCAAGCTCACTCCGAAGTAGAAGAGCAGAGGGTCGACGAGGGTGGACAGGAAGCCGGAGGTGGCCCGTCCTAAGGCGCTTCCCATCCCCAACCAGACTACGAACAGCCAGTAGCTGGTGACCGGAAGACTCTTGCTCAGCATCACGTCCTTCAAGAACACGTAGAGGGAGAAGCCGGCGAAGTTCATGGCCATGGCCGCCATGCTGAGGAACCAGAAGCGGAAGTCGCGCAGAAAGTGGTAACGTCCTCCGCGGTCGACGACGTCCTCCGAAGGGTCGTCGCGCTGTTCCGCTTCCTCCGGCTGTCTGAAGACGAGGCAAGCGCACACGCAAATGTGGAGAGCGATGGCGCTCATCAGCAACAAGGATCCTCTCCAGCCGTAGACGTCGATGAAGATCTCGCTGAGGATGCCGATGGCTATGGTGCCGAGGCCGCCACCCGCGGACATGACGCCAGCGGCGAGGTACATCCGGCGGTTGAAGTAGTCGGTCACCGCCTTCAGACATCCGGACACGACGAAGAAGCAGCCGATACCTGCAACGGGAAGTTAATTTAGATGAGATGTCACACGACCGTTACTTTTGTACGGGACGTCAAATTGCACGCTAAACTTTAAAATTTTACGGACATTTTTCAAACTTGTTTATTAATTTTAAAAAAATCTACCATTTCAAAGTGAAAAACGAAAAAGTGATACCATTGCTGATTTATCAAGCTATTTTAAACAATTTTTATTTTGTTTTAATTTCTTTTTGTTTGGCTGAAATTGTTTTAAAATTTTACATATTGAAAGTGATAGGGTTGTGATCCCCCTTAAGCGAACCGTTGGTGGTTGGCTAAATCTCTCTAATGAGGTTATCGACTAAAAGCGATGTACCTCCAAATAGTCCGTAAAATATGGTGATGTAGAGAATGGACTGTGCGAAAAAGAGGATGGCGTAACTGAAACCCATCAAACATCCTCCTAGCAGGAAAATGCCCCTGGCTCCAATGTAGGGGAGAATCAAGCTGGACAGAGGTCCTAAAACGAAAGCACATTTAATTAATTAGTCCGAAGGCTAATAATGTCTAGGATGGCAAAAAATGCATTAACCTCCCTAAAGTAATAATGAATAATTTGTATTGACCCGATGATTTTGTAAGTGAATATCAACGATGGAACTGCAAAACATATGAAACTAAGATGAGGTTACCACTTAGATTGGCTCTCGGAATGCGCGTCCTTTGTGCGTGTCTGCTGATGAACCTGTCTAAATGCATATTTTTCACCAGCCACGAGAGTATGCATTTTGACATGTTCTACTCTAATATATATTAGACATAAATTTTCCACTCATGACGGTTTAATCTTGTCTTTTTTTTTAAAAAAAAAAACTTCAGTTTCCTGTTTTCGTCTTTAATTCCCACGTCTTCCTGACAACTGCATCAAACACAGGAGGCATATTTGATTGTCGCGTGACATCATCAAAATCCAAAGTTGGTAGTCGTTGTGCCGTCTTATTTACAAAATGTTCATCGGCAACAATTAATTTATTATTGAACGTCTCGATTGTTAATTTTCGTTAATGCAATACAGGATGTAAAGTCAGGTGAAACGCAGCGGTAAACCTTCTTTCGAAACTGAACTGCTGGAAATGCCGAGGCTGTATTTTTATACATATTTATGTTTCTACTCGCTCTTTCGGATTATTTCCGTGTTCAAAAACCATTTTTTCTTCCTATTTTTCATCAACTTTTAACAACAACAACTTATAGAACACGGCGCCATCTTGGAAGTGGAGCGCGCGGCACGTGCTGGTGCTTCGAATGACGTCAGGTGTTCTATATATCGGCGTTTTATATAAAGCTAGCTTTTTTATTTGATTTTCTAGGACGGAAAATGAGAAAAAAATAATTTTTATTTATTTAAGCGAAATCGTCGTCTCACTCTCGGCAATATGTACACTTATACACGTAAGAATTTTGAAATAGAGTTGAGAATCGCACGCGACGGCGTTCCATCAGTTAATTCGAATTTCGGAGACCAATATGGCGTCGACGTGTTTCGAAAAGTCTTATATAGCGACGAAAGCGGATTAAACGAAGCAAACTGAGTAAAACAAGGGTAAAAGGACATTGTAGGGTCGTAAGACAGGTTTTTTTATTATCTCAAAATGTATATACGAGGGTGCAGATAATATAGAACACTCGACGACACCACACGCGCGTGCCTGACGTTCTATTTCGAGAATTTGGCGGCCATTTGTAAATGTTCTGGGTTGTTTATATTTTTCTGTTGTTTTCGTGTTACGATGCAGGTCCGGTAATAGCTCCAAAGGCGAGCCCCATGTTCTAGCTGTTGATGCTTATATGCATATTTTCAATCCCAGCTGAGAAAAATATATATGAGCCATGTATTCATGCATGGACATGCTAATATGGAAAAATGCCCATGTATGGGCATATACGGTTTGTTGACGTCGATTATTCGCGCCACTCCTGGCAATATGTGGATCAGCTCAAGGCTAATAATATCATTATATGACTATATATATTCGCACTGAGCAGTTACCTATTTCTAGGTTCATGACTTACCGGCGATGTGAAACATGCTGGCCAGCAGTGCTCCGACCCAAGCCGTGTAGCTTCGAGATTCGTTGAAAGCATCCAAAAAAGAGACGAAAAAAATGCCAATATTGTAGAAAAGTCCGCAAGATATGAAATAGCCGGCGAAAGAGGCGGCTAAAACGACCCAGGCCCATCCATGGTCTATATCCTTCATTGTTGACGATACACGTTGCGTGCGGGACATTGCAGGTATATTTATAATTAAGGAATATAAGGAAGGTTTAAATCCAAGGCTGTTTAGATAACGTCTTTCACTCCACCTGCATTTCTTTCTTCGCCTCGCTGCTCTTTTGACCTGTTCATCTGCACAGCTTTCTATCGCGCCTCATTATGATTCAAGAGTGCTTTTATACGATTCCACTTGAAGGAAGTTGATGATGAATAATGGATATTTGAAACCTAGGAGTTTGACAGTCCACTGTCTATGATGCAATAAACGAGATGCGAAACTACAGTGGCGCTAATATAAGAAACCGAAATTCTTTCCGTTGTCAACCTTGCATCAACAGCCTGGGAAATGCAACAAAAGAGGCTGAACCAAGGGCAGCGTTTACAATATAACGTTCACTGCAGGTAACTATAACCAGTAAAAGGGGGTCGGTAAACCTTTTTTATTTGTTGGAAAAGGGCCAGAGTTGAGATTTTTTTGGGGTTTAAATCGAGGGCCAAATCATATCGCAATCTAACGAATGTAATGAAATTATCACTACGTGTTGAAGTATTAATGCCAACACGTTAAATGAGTGAAGGTTTTGTGTAAATTTACTTTCCTCGTGTCTGGCGTACTAATCGAAATTTCAAAGCCAGGCTGATTTGGGCCTCGGGCCGTTGTTTCGACGAATTTCTCAACTTCCGTTAGCTGTTTTTCGTTGCTGGGATCATATAAAAAAGATGCAGATTAACGTGATATTATGTGGTACAATTTTGCATGTCATGACATAATTGCCATTACTCACGCAGTTGTTTATTTGTAATTGAAAAACAAGATGGCGAATTACGAAATGCATGATGATTTGCTTTTGGAAATTTGAGCCACTGCGTGCATGCGTAATATGCTCGATAAATCGAGGAAAAATTCGCTTAATGCATCCTGCGTACATAAATAACCTCTTTAAAAGCATGAAATGTGCCAGTCTTTGCTCGGGGACCCGTGTATAAATGAACCTGTTTAAAAGCATATTTTTCACTGTCACAATAGTATACTCTTAGGCAGGTTCTATATTTGCATAAAAAGGCTGAAGCATATCACTGAAAATTCACCGGTGATCCAAGAGAGATAAAGTGAGGGTTCCACTTAATAGCAAAAACTCAAAAAAAAAAAGTATGCTCAGAACACAAACAGTTCGTTAAACTTGAAACAAGTGTTTTTTTCCAGTTACAAAGTGCATCGTGGTTAGAGTATTTTGTACGCTCGATGCCACTGTCAATTCCACGTAGCTTTGTTTTCAATTCGGAATATTCAAAGTGATGACTTCGAACTGAAGATAAACACATCTGCAACTCGACTAACAAAAACATCAATCGTGGAATGTTGTCATTATGTTAAATTTATTGAATCAAATCGAGGAGCCCTACTCGACTCCGAAACATAGGAGGATTCATCTAAAGTAGGGCCCAGGACTTTAAAAACCGGACTGTTGATGACTGGAACAAAGTGATGTTGTTCCCTGCGATACCGCGTGTCACCGCTTCGACCTCGTGAATATTGTGTGACGGACAAACCTTATCTCGCTATTTACGTCAACGTTGAGAGCGTCTCACATTTGACTGTCTTGAGCTCATGCGATTGAGCGACTCTGGTACGGTGCTATGTATATCCAAATTGTGGATAATGATTACGTATCTGAGCCAAGAAAATTATAAATTAAAATTCCTCATTTATTGAAATGAAGATGTTGCAAAGTTGAGGTGTTCAAATGGAAATGTAATGATCATGTGAAGACATGCACACAAAATTATCACGTTTATTATGAGACAGAACACTAAACGATTGAAACATACGATCACGTTGTTTTATAAATTAACGATTTATTCGCAGATATTCGGGTAATGAATTTTGCAACGGATGTCGGGGTGGTACGTAAACTTTAAGTCGGACACGACTAAGCGAGCGGGCGATCTCTCGCATTGTCGCGTCTAAAAATGTAAAATTTCCACTTCACGCATCTTATGTACAAGTTCGATACAGGTTTTCTTCGCTGGGGATAAATCCCAAGAAGTCGTCTAATTTCGTAAATCAAACTTTTCTTCCTCTTTTAGACCTCCGTTTCTTGATTTTATCTCGAGACTCTTCCTCGTGAGCTTCCTTCGTCAAAGACGAGTCGGCATCTGTTAAAAATGACCAAAGTTTGTGAAACACGCTAAAGAACAAGCAGCGCACGTTAACCGCGAGTTATTAGAGAGATTTAACCAACAAACTAACTGTTGACGTGGTCAATTAAATTTAACGCGATCTAGACAGTCTGCGCATGACGGATGAAAATTTACCGTTACATATGCACGGGACAGAGCCCTGTCGTCAACATCGCACGCTAAACTCGATTGAACGCGGAACTTCACCGCTGTACCGAACATGCGGACAACATTAGTTTCCTCTTTGCTAAATCTCTTTATTAAAATACTTTACCGATATTCTTTTCCGATGGAGTCCATAGCGAACTTGCCAAAAAACGTTTCGCCACCGCCACGTTCAAATGCGGTTGCTTCACTCTATCCATCACTTCCTTGACCTTGGTCATGTAACCACGAATCCTTTCCTTGAAATGAAACAAATTTATTATACGAGTTTCGATGGTTCGAGGCTCATTCTTCGGAGTTTAGAAGCTACTAACCAGTTCTACTTTAATTCCGTGTTCACGCGGATCTTCGCCATTCATGCTCAGATACACTATGAAATAAAATATAAATATGGATTCACGTATGTTAATTATTGCATTTCACAGTAATTTTACTTACTCCAGAAGAGAGAATTGAGCGCATACGCTGCGACTAAGTCCATTTTGGCTCTGTCCAAGGATTCAAACTGAAACATCGTAAAGCAAGATTGAAATGAACTCGGATCGTGTTTTGTACAGCAGCGTTTATCGTTATGAAATAGTCAACGAACCTTCTCCCGACTTTCACTGATCGTAGTCTTGAACAAAGGTTGCAAAACATTCTCGATTTCTTCTAAAGATTTGTGAAAATTAGGCAGTTTATCGAGTAATTCTTTGGGAAATTCGACATCTGATTCAAAAGCCGCCATTTCTACTTCGAGAATTCTATCTTCCCCTCCACGTGCTGGCCGAGATAGAATAATTGTGTTCGGATATTAAGAGATTCTTCGCGCTACTATACAATTCTGATTCGAGAATATACAAAGAATCGCGATGAAGAACCAGGAAAGCGGTGTTTTTGTACGGAGTCCGAGAAAGGACTCTTTCATTCGTTTTTATACTTCCTTACCGGCTCATTACAAATGTTCGCGACGAAAATAAACACTGGAAAACGTTTAAAATTTAATTTTGTGTTTAAAAAGAAAAATAAAACGACTCGTGTACTAATTTATCATCAATATCGAAAAAAATTACTTTTTTGCCGAGTAGGTGTCCCTTTTTGGGCTTCGTACAAGCTTCCCTTCCCGGGCTCCGTACAAGCTTTCCTTCCCGGGCTCCGTACAAATAACGTTTGGAAGTGGTGCCGTTTTCATGGACGTTGTTTATTTCGCGCTTAATTTCCAGCACTTTTATCGTATTTTTATCTAGTTTTTTATTATTTACGATCAAAATGTTAGTTTTATTCGAGACATCCGCGGGTTATGCCGTCTTTAAGGTAAGATTTTTCGTTGTTTTTTATGGAATTTCGAACGCCGGCACGTGGTTGTTTGTTCCATAAGCCTATCGCCATGTGGCAAATAATGTTCGACTTTTTGGTACTTTTTTTTAGCTTTTAGACGAGAAGAAGTTGCAGAAAACTGAAAATCTTTTCTTGGATTTCGAGACTCCGGAACGGGCTAATAAAGTGTGAGTGAATTTTGACTTATCCTTCGCTTGTATTTGCTAAAATGCGGGCAGACGCAACTCGAGTAGGTAGCACGTGTCTCTACAATGTGCTATTCAATGTCAAAATCTGAGATCATGGTTACATTTTTGGTATAATTTGTGTAAAATTTTTAGTCTTATCGAAAAATAACCCTATCAATTACATTCCCGTAGACTGACATTTAATATTTTTATCGTTTCAAAGACAATAGTCACCCACCTGTGGGCCCCAATTAGTTGTTAAGGGCCGTATCTAGCAATGGATGGACCCTACTGAGGTTTTGTGCCAAGTATGTGCCCTATCTAGCTATGTAAGGACCATATTTACCCATATGGACCCTATTTATCCTAGGATATTTCTTTTCTAGTTGTTAAGGGCCATATCTAGCTATGTAAGTGTTACCGTTGAGGCGGGATTGAAAGAAAGTCTGTACACCTAATCCAATCCTTAGCTATCCACTTCTTAAAGTGCGAAAATATTACTTTAACTAAATAATGAAGCAGTTATTTTACCCGAAACAGTTATGTCCAACGAGCAAACTACAGCGCACGCTGTTTAACAATTTCAAGTTGGGCCTAAATGCCCTAAAATGCGTCATCCATGAGGTAGTCACGTGATGTCTTTTTCTGGACAATGTATGGGGTTCTCTGGCCCTTTTCCATGGACGGGCTGAGACCTGTAGTGCCTTACTTACTTAACTCATATCGAAGATCCTAAGATGCTGGGTTTGCTCCCAGGTCGAGGTCGGTGGGAATTTTTACGGATGGGAGAAATTCCCAAAGTGGC
>JAQGBW010005321.1:0-12205 GCA_034698625.1 Julus scanicus
CCTCGACCTGGGAGCGAACCCAGCATCTTAGGATCGAGAGGCAAGCACGTAACCCACTCGACCATCGGCGTCGGCCTTAAAATGGTGTTAGCTCACCGGTAGATGTCGGTTGGAATATTTCGGGTGGGCAAAATTTCTAGTGGCGGCCCTTTCTGATGAGAGCTTAAATCGAGGCCCCGTGCCTTATGCATGTTCTATCTCCCCACCCAGTTGAGAAAATTTTCTTGTCTCTCCCCCCTCGTCCGTCGATTACACCTTAACTAAAGCACGCCTTTTCACCATAGGGTAGTCATTTTGTCACTCCCCCCTCAGGGATTATATCCAGTGCGGCCCGCACCCCTTCCTACGCCACTGAACGTAGGCAAAATTCCCAGGTAGGTGACAGGCTCATCCCCTGGCCTTGGCATTTAGCAATTGTGTTGCAGTAATAGTCAACGTTAAAAATCTATAAACAAACAAATAAACAATAGTGTTCTCCTCAGAAAATGTCTTCAACTGGCTACTCTGCACTGCAGGCTGCAGGCAGAGAAAAAAAAAACTACAAGTTATAATGAGAACTGTAGATTCACGAGAATCTACAGTTCTCAGGTGATATGGGTTAGGTTTTTCTCCCTTTGGGCATTTTTTAAGAGCCCTATGAAACAATTCGATGCAGTACCTCACAGCTAGAACTCCTACATATGTAGTCATGTAGCCAGCACATATAAGCGCCGGATTAATTAAACAATCATGAATACATATACACATAACTCGATTATCTTGACTTTGATTTGCAAATCTTGCAGAAGTGACTTTTATGGGCGATTCTTCCATAAAAGTGGTCACGGATTATGCTAATCTTCCTCATGCATGCTTTCCATCATCTGAACCAACAGTACAGCTTTCGCTAAAATAGGCCCCTTCATTTTGTATTAACGCATGTTTAGGGCGAGTTACAAACACCAAAGCTTGACTGATATACACAAATAACCGTCAACGTGAAACAAGCATAATTTAGGATGAAAAAACGGAACAAATACTTACATTTTTAAAACTTCCCCATGGACCAGGAGAGCAGAAACTTGATCAGGACGACAGTGTCGCCATCCTGCGGCAAAGGTGTTGCAAAGCAATAGCCAACATGGCAGACGACGAGGGGCTAGACTCGAAAAGTCCCTTTCTAGTTAAAAAAGTAACTGAATTTCTGAATGAGGAATTTGGCGATGACATCAAGAACTTATCGAGAGCCAGTGATGTTGCGGCTCGGTTGGAAAAGAGGAAAACTGAACTGCGCAACAAGGTAAATGCCAGATGGAATACAGGGTGTCTCATGAGTCGAAATTCATCCCTGTAGTAGTCAGCTGGAATTTAGAAATGATTGATAAAAACCGTGTTTAAAATGCTCAGAAACAGTTTTCACGGTTGGAAATTGTTGGTTCTAAGTCCAGCACAGGGTGTCATACGAGTACTTGCTTAATTGTACTCTATATCATTTATAGTTAGATTTGTTAACCCAGCAGAAAAAAAAATTGCTATAAAATTGCAGTTATTCAGAAAAACTGAAGTTTCTTATTGCACATTCTTATTACTGTAAAAAATAAAAAAAACTTTTTCTACCATTCATAATTGCAAAATTCATGGAATCAATTACACTAACTGGAAACTTTGCCTAAAAGGGTAACTTACTGTCCTGAGGAATCTTTGATGTACAAGAGAGCAAGCCGACGCCGGCAGTCGAGTGGGTTACGTGCTTGCCTCTCGATCCTAAGATGCGGGGTTCGCTCCCCGGTCGAGGTCGGTGGAAATTTTTACAGATGAGAGAAATTCCCTAAGTAGCGGCTCCAATTCGGATGAGAGTTTAAACCGAGGTCCGGTGTCGATTGTTGCACTTTAAAGACCCCTCGAAAGGGGGTGGAAGTCCCTCCTCGTAGGCAAAATTCCTAGTTAGGTGATGAAGGCTCATTCCCTAGTGTTGGGGTTTAGCCCTCGTGTTGCAGAAATAAGCCAACGTTAAAAATCAACCAACCTTGATTGGGGAGCAAACCCTGCACCTTAGTAACGAGAGGCAACAGTTTGGCTGCTGGAGTCGATCATCTGTTCGATGCCCTATCCGTCTGCTATACGTGCATGCCTTAATTTCAGTACAAAGTTGATGCAGGCGTAACTTTTACAGATTTCCGGCGAAGGGGAGGGTTCCCCTCACAAGCTGTCTCGCATCTTGAATACGTCCAAGTCGTCCGTGGACAAAATGAGGATGTTGCTGTCGCAGCGGGAGTCGCTGGTCGACGAACTGCAAACTCACGCCTCGCAGCACGAATCTGAAACTGCAGAATTCTTGCCGCTTACTCAAAAGGTCGCGGAACTCGAAAAGTACTTGAAATACCTGCAGTGGATTAAGCTGATCGAAGAAATCAGGTAGACCTTGCATTTTTTCGGCTTTTGGAATTTTATGCGCAAATCGAACTCTTTGTCCATTTTCGATCGATGCCTCAATATTCCACGTATCTAAAATTGTGGCTTGTCCAACATTTGAATCTTAATGTTTCAGCTTGGAAATCCAAACGGCCTTGGAGATCAACGCAAACCAGAAAGCAGTGTCCAGCTTTGTAAAGTTGGTGGAAATGTGCAAAGGTGTGCAAGAATCCGCTTGCACTCACTTGGTGAGATTTATAACCGACACTACGACGCACTGGCACAAGATACTCAAGGATAAGTTTTCAGGGTGGGTTTCCATCTGTCAACTGGGAGCCTTGAATGCCGAAAATGATTACAATGCGTGTCTTCCGTTATTTCAGCGAATTTGACGAAATTCTCAAACAGATGAAATGGCCGTTCATTCCAGCGGTGCCAGGAGTGGTTCACGCTCCGGCGTACGAAGTTCTGTCCCGTTTCCAGCACATGTTTGGGCTGCTGCTGGACATCCACATGCCGTATCTTTTTCAGTAACAATTGGGTAAAGAGCATTGTCATGTCGTGGCCGACGCCGATATTCGAGTGGGTTACGTGCTTGCCTCTCGATCCTAAGATGCTGGGTTCGCTCCCAGGTCGAGGTCGGTGGGAATTTTTACGGATGGGAGAAATTCCCAAAGTGGCGGCTCTTTCGGATGAGATTTTAAACCGAGGTCCCGTGTTGATTGTTGCACGTTAAAGACCCCTCGTGTGTTGGTAGAAGTCCCCCCTCGTAGGCTAAATTCCCTGGTAGGTGTTGAAGGCTCATCTCCTGGCGTTGGTGTTTAGCCCTCGTGTTGCAGAAATTGGCCAACGTTAAAAATCAACAAACAAACAAACATTGTCATGTCGTGTTGTAAGCCTTAACATATTTTATCCGGCAGGGATCTGTCAAACGGAAAATCCGCTTCAACGTCTGTTCAGGAACCTCGAACGCTGCTCTTGCCTTTGCAATTTCTGTTTCGCCCTTTCCGAAAGCGTTTTCTGTATCATTTTAGCGGTAACAAGAAAACTAACAGCATACATAAGGTAAGCAATTTCCTAGATGCAATGTATTCGGAAAATGTATCGTTACTTATTTCTTGCGATCCATGTGTCCTAAACTTCAAAACTTGTTCTACAGCCAGAATGGTATTTTACTCAAGTTCTCGTTTGGATTCGTACCCATTTGGCATACATCGAACAGTACGTTCAACCCGTTTTGAACCGTGCTCACAGGACCCAAGTTTCAGCTAAGGTTGGTATTTAAGAATTCCGTGGGTTTTATAATTAGTGTGTTATAGTAGATCTAAATGAATGTAAATATATAATGTATAATATTCACCAAATTGTGTTCCGATCGTAGGTGGAATTCATGAGGAGTCTTGTGGAGCTGGTCATAGCCAAGCTGAGGACAGACGTTCCCGAAGCGCTCTACGACGATGCCACCATGGCCCACATCATCAACGAGGCCCTCATTTTTGAAAGGGAACTAAGAAGCAATAGCTACCCGCATGGAAACCCATCCTGCTTCGATGTGCTCACCCAGGATTCTTGCTTTACAAAATGGCTGAATATCGAGAAAAAACGTGAGCTGCATGTCCTGAACTTTTTAAGACAAGGCTAACGTGGTATTTTTCGAGGAAACTTAACGAAGTCCGCACATTTTCCCAACTTGCTAGTGGCTCAGGATAACGTTGACAAAATCTTGTCCTCCGAGACTGCATGGGTCCTTCAATATCAAGATCAGAGCGACGTCGACGAGAACAAGGTCCCCGAATGTGCAGAAAGGTTCCTGACAATGATACAAAGCATTACAGGTAGACATCGGTGTTTTCATTTTCTAAAATGTACTTTTGACGACTTTCGGTATTCTTTTTCTAGAACGTTACAAGGCATTGCCGCTGCCCGGTCACCGCCTTCAATTTTTAGAACTTCAGCTGGAGTTAATAGACGACTTGCGGCTGCGGCTGTTTCAACTCCTCGAGAACAAAGAACCGATGACGGCCGACTTCTGCTCGATTCTTAATGTTGCATATTACGTCACCAACATTCTGCAAGATTGGTGCGAGCTGCCGGTGAGTTGAACTCGCACGGAGACAGTAACTAAGCTGGAACTGGAAAAAAACAGCAATCTAAAGTCCGTTCCCTCTGCAGTTTTTCCTACAGATGCAGTACTACAGATTGCAGTTCATGAGCTTACAAAAGAACATGCAATTGCTACAGCGGAGTAGTGCCAACGTGCCTACAGACGCAAATCGTTCAGTTTCACCGTTGCGAGTCGAAGAGCGTTTAATAGGTACTTTCTAAAAAAAAAAAATTAGTTGCACATGTTATCGACGATAGTTTTTTTTCTCATCAATTTGAATTTTCCACAAAAGCTTTAGATTCGTTAAGCGAGGAACTGGACGATGAGGCACTTTGCGCAATGGAAGGAACAGTTTTTGAAGACAGCGTCGAATTATTTCAACTCATGAAGGTACTATACATAAAACCCTCCTGTCGCAGCCTTGCGATACCACACCGCTGGAGCTGTGAAACGCACAGTTGCATACAAATTTGTTAAAATCTTTTTTCATTAACTGGGAGATGGCTAAAGAGTTAATTAAATAAATTAAAGAATAGATTAAGAATAAATTAAATTAGAAAGAATTAAAGAATTATATTAAATATTATCGATGATATCCAGTGATTTGGGGTGCTGCAGTTCCACAGTGCCTATGCACAAGCTGCCACTGATTAAATATATTCTAATGGACTTTTGGCAGAAAAAATATTTTCCCATCTCTTGCAAAGCCACTGAAATTAGAATGAACGTGACATTAATGATTTACTTCATGACCTAGGATGAAATGATTTCCTCATTAGCGAACTGCGTCGTCATGGAAGTTAAAGCAAAAAGCCGGCCCTACAGAACAGAAAAGTAATGCACGTGTTCACAATAAATGTGATCATACATCTTCTAGGCTTCGGATTACACCAGCTAATGGATGTATGGGAAATTATTTTTCAGGTGGTTCGCCATGCCATCGTTTAAAGAATTCGTAAATCCCAGCGTTTCCCCGATGGCTTACGGCATGTTGATGGTTCTGTCGTCATCTCTTCAATTTCTCCAAAAATCGCTGGCAGTGTCTCTGTTCAATTCATCATGGCAGATAGTCGCCGAACAACTGAACAATTTCATCTATGAAGAGGTACGCATAATATATGATAAATCTTGCACAGTAACATGTAACCACTTAACCACATGTTGAATTCTAAATTAGGTGGTCATGACCAGCCATTTCAACGAAGGTGGTGCGGCGCAGTTCCATTTCGACATGACCAGGAATTTCTTCCCGATTTTCGCCGAATACACGAGACACCCAGAGAATCACTTTAAGAAGTAGGTTGACGGCAAGCTTGCCACTTTTACCTTCGACGTTCGAAACTGACCCAAACGTGGTTCTCGTTCTTTCCAGGATTAAAGAAGCGTGCATCTTGTTAACCTTGAGTAAAGGTTCGGCCCTGTTGCTAAAAGACGTTCTCACAACGAATCCAGAAGAGCTCAAATCTCAACCCAGCGTAGATCCCACTCGTGCGTTAGAAGAAATCGGCGTTCACAAACTGATCAAAAGCGATGCGCTGAAAATTCTAACACATCGTACAGACCTGACTTTAATTTGATGGCTAAAAAACGTGTTAAAAATTAAAACTTATGAAATAAAAAAAAATAAGATTATAACAAAATAAGTGATGATTATGTACTTAATTAGCGTATCGATTTTTTGCTAAATTCCACTGAATATCACAGTAGAGAACATTGCTAAGAAGTTTTTCAAGGAACTGGAGCTTTCGGAATTTTTAAGCGGGGAAAACTTATGAAAAATGCAAATTCGGCAGATATTTTGGTCAACTTGTCAAAAATATTCCACCATATTCTTATGCTCGGGACCAATCCCCGCTAACTCTAAACAAAGTTATTTTGACAATAAAAATGTTACTAAAAATTGCATTTCCAACCTAAATTCCCATCCTGCGGCACTCTGTGACACTAACATCTCCAGCTGAGCGAAGCTAATCAAAATCATGGGCAGCAGCTTATTGTAAAGGAGACTTCCTGCCTACTGTGCCAAAAATGGGAATGACATGAAACTTACATGATGCATTTCCTACTTTGTCAAGGTTAGCAAGGTACAATGCTGTCATAAAAAAACTTAAGTAAATGCTGAGGAAAGGGCCTCTTCTTCTAGTTTTTCTAACAAACTACTGTTAGGAATCTTACCAGTCAGACAGTTGTACCACCCAAAAATACTCAAAAGCAACTAATGTTAGGAATAATGCCTATACCCGTACAATCTGCATAAGTGATATTTTCTTTGGTCCTACAAAGTTCAATTTAATTAATTTTCCAAATTTAAAGGACAAAAATACTCATCTGAAATATGCATATAAGTTACTTTAAAAGAATTACTAGAACCTCGATTATCTAAGCGGCTGTATTAACACCAAAGCACTTGTTTAAAAAAGTTTTAAAATGTACTGTATATATTTTGTAATTATTAGCTTCGTAATACTTCCTTGTTTTATGTACCATCAAAAGTTAAAAATTTATAAAACAATACAAATAATATAATCTGAAAAATGACCGTGGCCATCTTTTATTATGCTAGTTTTTCGGTTATCAGAGGTAGGATTTTACTCTGTTAATCAAGGTTCTAATGTACATAAAAACTTACAAAAATATTATGGATTATTGAATAAGCTCAATAGGATCTGGTAAAACTTTCACGTACTGTACATGTAGATGTTATTTTTAGTAAAATCTACTATCGAAACAAAGTGTTTTGATAGGAGTTAATATTTTTCAAAATGGATGGTGATCACTCGTGTTTTTGTTTCAAATTAACCCAGTTTAAACACTTTTGTTGTTCTTGTTGTTGTTGAGAGGTGAATTAATTAAGGTACTGAGAAAACTGAACCCGGAAGAATCTAAATAATCTATTCAAACTAATATAGCAAGATAAGGAATAATTTAGAGGCCCAACAAAACAAAATTATAAAGCAGACAATTCGATAATTTCATTATGAAAATTTAAAATAGATCATGTGCTCTTACCAGGAAAGTGGAATGTGAGAAAATTGAACAGAATAAAGCTGAATGAAAAGTGTCATTTTTGTCAATTTGAACAGGAAGTTAAATTTCCCATCCTGTCCAATTTTAATAAAATGTGTTATTAATGCACAATAATTGGTGTCAGATTTTCAATTGAAGAGGGCGATAAATCAGGGCGTACAAATGGGCCATACCAATTATTAACCAAGAACGCCCTAGAAAAGCGAAATTCAATAAAAGTGGGATTTATATAAAATCGAACTCGTACCATCTGAGTTATCCATATTGATCGGAAACAAGCTTGCACGGCTGACGGTTTTCTTAAAAACACAACCGAAATGCAGCCGTCACACCTGAGATACATTTGGATGATCATCATCGTGACATGGATACTGGGACTCTCTCCGACAGGAGCCAATGATATTTCTGTTTTCAAAGGATCGATGGCCGTTGGAAACTTAGGTTCGCCACTTGGGAACCGTAAAGGCATTTTTTCGTTATGCATTTGGTGCAATGCACTCAACATTGGGTACTGCTGCCAGATTGGTGGAACTTGCTGTAAGTTCAAAAAACTCGATCACATATTCTTTTTTTACTCAACTTACAGTTTATTCCAATTTGTGATCAATTAGAACAAGAGTTGTCAACTTGCAATTTTAGTTAACGGATTGCATGACAAAGATCCGGAATTTATAGACTTGATTTAAGAAAAACTCTTTTTTTGCAAGACCTTTGACTTAGCTTTATTTTCCCCGATTGAATTTTGAGACATAATTTAGTTAAAAATGTCAGATCAAAAAATTATAAAATAGTGTCTGTCTAAAAAAAAATAAATTACTACAAAACATATTTTCTTAAAATAAGTTCAACTGGAATTTTGAAATAGCAAGTTTAATAAGGAGTGATGGCCTGACACAATTTGTATAATAAATATTTATAACAAGTTGATTGAAGAAAAGTGAAAACTATCAGATTTTGCATTTACTCAGCATATTACTAACTTGAAATTTGGAAAATAATAATAATTTTCGCCACAACTGTCAATGAAATAACACTATGAAATTTAAAAAAAAAGTATAGACATGATAACAAGCGAAAATTCAGGAAATATGTCTAAAAAAACATCCCCTGTTATCATTACATCATATTTTAAATTTATAAAATTTGTGTTAAAAGGCAATATGGATGTTCTATCTGAATAGGTTCGTCAAGTACCATCATCCCTGGATGAAACTTGCACCAAGTGAAAGCAGAACTCCTTTATACTAATTTAATATCTTATAAATGCTATTTGTAATAAAACTTGAGATTTTTTATAATCGCATTGTCCTGTCCAATAACGAATTTGTCTGTAATGTGAATGTGGAATGAAGCTGGGAATCGTTAAAATAACAGTGTGTTCAAACTTAGGTCCTACTCAAGCGCCGACTACAGTCACGACACCGACTACTGCCACGACTCCGACTACTATCACCACAAGAACCACCTTAGCACCAGGATAGTGGATAACAAATTGACGATTTCTTGTAATTTGTATATATGGCAAAATAATTTCGTGAAAAATAAATTCGTTGCGGCTTAATAAATATTTAGCAGAAAACAAACTTTCACAGTTTAATTGCCAAACGTCGCAACATGTTCAAAGTGTGTGCTACGTTAAAAACTCGTTAACATAGACTAAAACAAGATATTATCAGGAAAAACATGGTATTGAAATTTAATAAAAATAAGAATACTTGCACGCCTTGCGCTATGACTTGGGCACTTTTGCAAATTTCAGCGTAAAATATCCTTGTTTCAACGAAAAACAGTAATCCTGAAAAAAAAAATGAAATATTATGCAAACAAAATAAAATGCAGAACCCTTTGATAAAAAAATGCTTATTTCTTTATCAAATTACTTGCCTTGATCAACTTGTTCAAATCCCCCTCCTGCAAAGGCGAGCCCACAAATTCCTCCACCTTCTTCTTGATGTGGCACTTGCGAAATCGTGGACCGTTTTTGTAAAGTTCTATCAAGCCTTTGCGAAATGGATCGAGTTGATCGCCCACGCTTGATAGGGCATATATGGCGTCTTCGTTCAAGCCATTCGGCCACTAAAAAATATGCCCAAAAGTTCAATCGACAAATTTGATACAAATCATATTGGTAACTACTAATTAAGGTCACCTGTCAACATCTTTAATTAGTTTAAATGGCCATGAAAGTACGGCAGTTAGATTTTAAAATATTGAAGTCTTGTATTAAAGACAGTAAGTGCTAATGTTGTTACTAAGAAGAAACTTTACCATGGCATTGACTTGTACTCCGCCGACTTCCTTGATGGTGGTCTCCAAGAGTCGATCCGACACTCCTTTGCCAAGAATATATCCTGGTTGGCTCTCGGCGAGCTTCGAATGCAACCGTTCCTTCAGTTCAATGAGAGTGAGACAGGAAAGCGTGTGCAGTTTTTCCCGAACGAATTTGGTAAGTTCTTCCTTCAACTTAGCCTGGTGGTCTTCGGCGGCATTGATAACGGCGCTGGCATCCCCGGCAGAGTGCTCGTTGACGGTAGGTTTGACATCGTCCTGCTCCATCGGCTCTTGTTTTATCACGCTAATGTCCAACTGCTGCAGCAGCCTTGCTTGCACCGTGACAGAGTTGCCTGTCGTGGTGAGCGATATACTCGTTCGGTTGGGCTTCTCCTGGTCACCGTCTTCAGACTTGCACTCGAAGACTGGTCTCGAACTCTGCTTCCACATCCCTCCATTGAGCAATTTTTGATTATCGTTTTCCTCTTTAATTAATTAAATGTTGTTAATAAAACGATTGAATTTGATACTCCAGTGTGACAACAAAAATTGAATAGAAGCATGTTTGCAGAACATCGAGCAACAAGATCACAAGATGTCTTTGGACACTTTTTTCAGAAATTTTAAAAAATAAGGATTAATTTTATAAAAATGCTAATTTCAAATCAATTGCATGCAAATAATAAATTAAATATGGATTAACCATCTCTCTCGTTTAACCAAAAAACTTCCAGCACAACCAGGAAAATTCAACTACCAAATTACCGAAATGACAGATGCTAGTGTACGTACCTTTAATTTTCATTACTGGAATTTTTAAAAGTTTGAGCATCTGCTGGTATTTGGCATCCCACAACATGATTTGCCTTTGCACTATGTCGGGATTCCTGTGACAAATAAGGTGAAATTTGGTCGCATGTCTCAAGTACCCTGCAACTTTTTAACGGAACAACAGATTTTAAAAATATTTCCTTACTTCCGGAGGAACATCTCATCTTTGGGTAGGATAAACTCCCATCCGACCTTTAGTACAGGGATTGCAACTTGCTGCAGCATCTCCATTAGGTCTTCATGTGACAACTGAGAAAGAAGAGACATTTAAATTACGGTGTTTGATAGCCTAGAACTATTGCCGTTCGCCTTAAGCATACCTTGATTACTGCCAATATTTCTGTGCGAGTGATAAGGTTGCACTGTGTAAACCTCCACAACTGGAATGTACACAAGAAATCAACATTATTGAAAATCCCGAAAGCCAGGTCCGCTCATCTTTTTTTTAAAAAAAATGCAAACTCACAATGTAATCCCGTGCCTTGCAAAGAATATCGGCAGCCACACCGGAGTGAGCGCTAGAGGTCCCTTTAGGGTACAATACATCACTGTGAAAAAATAAATAAAAACATAAAACACTGCAAATGAAATCTTTTGAGCGATGGACTCTTTTAGATGTGACGCATATTCAGAGGTGATTTAGCTAATGAACAAAATCAATTTGATAGCATCAGTAGATTGCCATTCAGCAAAAATTTATAACCATAAATTTAGCTTCTAATAACAAATTGACCCATACAAATTTCAAAATCCAAATTTGAAGATTTTAAAACCTACCTTTTAACCACCCAACAGCCTTGAACCAATACGGCAACCTGCTGCAACGCTCTCAATATTGCGGTCGGTTCGACGTCATGAGACAACAGCGATTGCAGTCTATCGAAAGTTAGGACTTTTGCTATTACAAAAATTAGGAAAGCAAATAAATTATTAGATCGGCAAAATCTTGGCACAATAAAATGCAATCTAACGACAAAAACCACTAACCATTGGTCATTAGAGCAGTGATTTGATCAGGTATGGGCAGCAAGTGTATTCCAGCATCGCTGGGCAAATTTGGTTGTATGCTGGGTAAAATAATGAAAAGCATAAATAATGTGGGCACATGTTACTCCTGGAATATTGCAGGGGACGAAACTCCGAGAGTTTACGAAACTTACTATTTGATATCCGTGGTGTCAGGGATGAACTTTTTGAGATAGTCATCCATTGTCATGTGAAGTTCAGACACCTCATCGTCGGGTGCCTGGCACTGTAACATGGAACGCTGAATTTTAGAGGCCTCGGACTAAAATCAATAAAATGAAAACTGTTAATGTCAGCGAGACGCTTCCTCTTCCGTGTTTCACTATAAACCGGAGCAAACAATTGTTTATAGGATTATCAAGTTTAATCAAAACCTATCACAGATGGCATAGCATAAAAACAACAAAACCCGGTTAAAAATTTTTTTAAAGCCAAGTATCCACTGCATTGAACATTGAACATTGAACATAAAATATGCAAACATGCAAACATTCAAGACAAACCTGAAACATTGTATTCCTGAACATGTTCAAGAATACTGACCTGTCTCCATCA
>JAQGBW010005322.1:0-12201 GCA_034698625.1 Julus scanicus
TTGCGTTTTAAGGTTTGTACATTGTTTTAAAAATGAAAAGGTAAAAAATGGCCCATTACACCCCACTCTCCCCTATTTAATTCACACATTACACACTACCTTAGGGGCCATTCAAAAAAGACATCCTCAAGAAGGGGGAGGGGTCTGCTGGCATGTGGGTATCATGTGGACGGGAGAAAGGGAAAGGGGGGGGGAGGAAGAGGGGTATGGGTGGGTACATTTTTGAAGGAATTTCAGGGACGTCCTTTTTGAATTTTATACATGTACGTTCCTGTCGGTTCAACACCCTTTGGTGACGTACGAGCCTTTACCGTTGCATTCTAAAATAAAACTGCAATGCTAATAACTATTCAATGCTTCTATCATATTAACACATTTCGTATTTTTGTGGATGTTATATCCATAAACTTCGTAAGCATTTTTCCAACCCGACGAAAATTTGAGTAATCAATTAGGTGAATATTTCAAATGTCCACATTTGTTCTGCTTCAACTATAATATAGTTAAGCTCGTTTATAATTGGAGTATAAAATAACAATGGAATGCAATTACACGTGCATTCAGTGATACTGATGTGATTATTACACCATATCGCGTGTACTTGTGATGTGAGATTTTCCACGTACTTGACACGTTCCATTTTCGTGTTAACAAATATAGTGTACGTGTGTCAACGAGATTCACCAGAGGGCGCTACAATGGTACTTATGGCGGGTCAGGGTTATTTGAAAAAAAAATATTTTTCATTACAGGTGATCTATTTAGTGCCTGGGACCAAAGCTTTTCTGGAAATACATTAAAACTCTCTATAAAGGTATATTCGATTTGATTTGATTTGAAAGGAATATGCCATGGACCCGTGGTTTATAAGAGACCATATTAATTATTGTTTGATTTAAGCAGATATTTGCCAGAACTTCTTCCGGTTTCCTCTCTTCCTATTGGACAGTCAAACTTACTACAACTGACCTCTCGTTCGATCGTCGACCAGCACACCTCTGCCAGTTTCTACGTCCTTAGTACAGGGGCGCTGTCAGCGACACCTGGCACTCACGTGTTCAGTGTACTTGGGAGTATTTGATTGCGACGTTAGTACTGAATTATTTCAAGTTAGTTAACAACTGCGTACGGATTGTCCACCTGCGACGACATACAAAAAACGCGCAAATAAGGAGACATAAGTGGTGAGTGCCAACCTCTATTTTGTTCTTCTTCTTAACTGTTGTTGGTGGTGATCTCCCAGAGTACATTGCCCCATACGCAGCATCTTTCCATCCTCTTGAAATCTTTTAATGGTCCATCCTATTTCCGAAAGTAGGGATTTACGTAATTGTATTTGTACAAACAGTGTTGCTGGCTTCCAATTTAGTGACGTTGTGTTTATCTTTTTGTTTCGGCAAAGTGGGTTTTGAGCATCAGTCTCCGAACTTTGGATAACGATTCCAAGAGTTTTGGAAAGTGAATTTTATCTCCTCTAATGTGCTCCAAAATTAGGAAAATGTATAGGGACACTGAAAGTATTAACCGTACGCTCAGGGGCGCAGAGAGCCAGGTCCGGGCCCGGGGGAAAGGGAGGAGGGCAAGGCTGTATATGTCATCACATTTTAGGGGGGGGGGAGGGAGTTTAATGGTCCTCGTTTTTACCATCTCAAAATTTAGAAAAATTTCGTTTTTACCATAGCAAAATTTAGAAACATTTCGTTTTTACCATAGCAAAATTTAGAAAAATTTCGTTTTTAACGTAGAAAAATTGCGTTTTTACCATAGCAAAATGTAGAAAAATTGCGATTTTACCATAGAAAAATTTCATTTTTAACAGCAAAATTTAGAAAAATTTCGTTTTTACCATAGCAAAATTCAGACAAATTTCGTTTTTACCATAGAAAGATTGCGTTTTTACCATAGCAAAATTTAGAAAAATTTCGTTTTTACCATAGCAAAATTCAGACAAATTTCGTTTTTACCATAGAAAAATTGCGTTTTTACCATAGCAAAATGTAGAAAAATTGCGATTTTACCATAGAAAAATTGCGTTTTTACCATAGCAAAATGTAGAAAAATTGCGATTTTACCATAGAAAAATTTCGTTTTTAACAGCGAAATTTAGAAAAATTTCGTTTTCACCATAGCAAAATTCAGACAAATTTCGTTTTTACCATAGAAAAATTGCGTTATTCAGTTTTCATGACATTTCCAAAAGGTCATTTTCGACATTTAAAATTTTTTTTCCACACATATTCAGGAGGCCCGGGCCCCTAAAAATCCCGGGCCCGGGGAATTTTCCCCCCTTCCCCCCCCCCCCCCTCTCGTCAGGCCTGCGTACGCTTGTTGATTTACGTCATCTTCAATTTTAGATTTTATAAAAATTTCAATCACTATATGGTAGACTATTTGTAACAGTTTTTTATTGGAAATAGTTTTTACCATTGTAGTGGAAATTATTTTTTCTCTTTTTTTTGTGAAAATAGTTTTTTCCCATTTTTGTGGAAGCAGTTTTTCTCCATTGTTATGGAAACAGTTTTTCTCTATTTTTGTAGAAATAGTGTTTATCCATTTTTTATCCATTTTTTGTAAAAATAGTTCTTCTCCATTATTGTTAAAATAGTGTTTTTTTCCATTGTTGTGAAAATAGTTTTCCTCCACTTTTGAGACTATATTTTTATGCCTGTGCCTGTTGTGGCGGTGAGGACACAACAGACACTATCAGTATTTTCAAATTAAATTGATCGATACTATTGATGAAAAAATACAGAACACTGATGCCCCACAATACGCATTTACTGTTTTGGGACTTTTGAACAATCCAGCTATACAAAAGAACTTTTAAAAAGTCCTTTTCGACAAATAGGAAAATTGGATTATTTTCTTCGTCTAATTCACCGAAACAATTTATTCTCCAACTCAGCGAAAAATCAAATTTGCGACTACGAGAGTATACCTTTCGAAATTCCTTCAATTTCTGCTCATGATTCAAACAGCAGTAGTAGAGACCGTTGGTAATAAGATGGATAGCTTTTGGAATGAAAGGGCACCCACGTGGGCTAACAGGGGGCGCTTCGGTCGCATCTGCCCTGATGAAATTCCCTCTCCATCGTAAAAACAGTCACGTGACTGTTCGCCAATTCGATTAAAGTGTTTATTTCGTACTCTGTTTTCCCTCTTCCCACGTTTTATGACCGTTCCCCACACCCTTATCTGGAGTCTTCCCACCTATAAAACATCTTTGATCTTCTTTTATGTATTGATTCGCCAATTTCTGTCCCCCCTTTTTCTCACGCATGGCAGCCATTATTTGGGCCCTAACGACTTCATCGCAAAAAGGCATTTTGCGTCATTTATCAGAGAAAGAGGCTCCTCCTCCCCGGGCGGCCATATTTACGCCGCCTTTTACGTATAGTTGCATTATCGCTGCTGTTAAAAAGGCCCCCCGTAGCCAGGGGCCGCTTACGTCGGCAGTTCGACGAACTCTGCTCTTGACGGCCATCTTTGTTTGACGAAATTCCATCTTTTAGAACTATATGCTTTGCATATCTCTAAATAACAATTTTTGATGGCAGTCGTGTCATCGATGTCACTTATGACAAATATTATCGAGACAATTAAGCTTTAAATCACAATATCTCACAAGATCTTTTAGATTTTTACTGGATAATAACTAAACACGAACCACTCAAAATGGCCGTCTGCATTCTTATTCCACCCACTCTGTTAATTTGATCTTTGTACTTGTTTAAATTAGAGAATAAGCTTGAATATTCCAAATTTATACTTGACCTATATATTGTATATAACGAGAGTTTTGGAACAATGCTACTTTATGGTTTAATGATATTTTTTGCAATTCCTTTAAAAATGGCAAAATTTCGAAGACTATTTGTGTATTTTTATTCGTTTCATATACATCCATGTATGTCTTGGTGAAAAGAATTCAATTAATTCTATAAAGTAACGTATTTCATCAATTATAAGACACCATCTATTATAACCCTTTGTCTAAGAATCTACCTAAATTTGGTTGCATTACTTGATTTTGGTAGGCTTCCAGGCGCTATGATCCATAATTAAAAACTAACTTAATCTAATCATGTTGATTGGATTTGTAATTATGAACCATAGCGCCTGGTAACCTAACAAAAACAAGTAAGGGGCCATTCAAAAAGTAAGTCCCAGATATTATTTTAAAAATTGAACCACCACTACCCCCTTTCGCCATGGTGTACAATTTATCCCAGACAGCCCCTCACACCTTTCCCCCCTCATGGACGTCCTATATTTTTTTTTGAAAAGAAGGATATTCAGACAATTTGCTGGAACATATAGTACAAAGGCCCATCCATAAATTGAGAATGTTGTTTTGGATGTGTTCTTGTATATAAGCAACACCGATGTTGCCCTGCTTTAGAGATGTTTGTACATGGGGGAAAAGTGCGTCTTAAATTTATAATTGATAAAATACTGATAAAATTGTTCAAAAATCTAGAAATGCGTTGTTTTCGCCTGAGCCAGTTTTGGGCGGAAATAGCTTTTTAAAAACGTGGTTGTTTATGTTATTATTATTATTGCATTGTTGATTTCATTCCATTAGGTCTGCAATTAGCATATTTTGACAATTTAAGAGGTTGGCGAATGTGGTTATTTGCCCGCTCGACTCGTTTTGTTTTTCGTTAAATAAGCTCATTTGTAAGACCCTGGCGTAACGCAGCTTGACTCCAACTAAAAAATTTACATACCCAGCTCTTAATTGGAAACGATTTCTACAGGGTGTCAAAGAAAAGTAATTTCCCTGAAGAGTGGGGAGAAATGTTCCCAGAAATTTTTTTAAAAAATCGTTTTCCCCATAATTTCTATGCTGCTTTATGAATACCAAAATTGAAGACAAGTTTTATCGTAACGTTGTAATTTACATCTGGATAAAAAGTTGAATTTTCCTCAAATACGTAATCTGCAATGTAAGTGGTAAAAAACCTTCTAATTATTTGTTTTAGTAAAACAAATAAATTAAATTCTAGTAGGTTATATTAACAAAAATCTCTCTTGGAATCACCATTTCACAAAAATTGTTAGTGCAGCACACGTACCAACGCCTTAGATTCATCCAACCCGATGTTCACAATTAGAAAATTTATTATTTTGTAATAAGTTTATTATTAAACATTTTTTTTCGTTAAAGCTCTGACGTTTTGCAAAGTGCTTACCACATTTTGTTTAAACATTAAATTGGGGAATGAATGGTTTGTTTCAAAATTTTATATAATTGCTTCTACCCTTTCTTAATAGCTGCTATGTTGCAATCGTATCTAGTTAACACCGTGCTATATATAGCGTAGTTTTTTTAACAAATGAACGCGAAATGATTTACTTTTCATTAAGTACAATGTTTTAATACATGTAATAAAGCCAGATTCAGTAGCTATTGGATAATGCTAGCGCCAGTCGAGACTCCCTGCGCCATCTATTGTTAACCATAGGAATCGTATTTTTGACCCTGTAAAAATAACCACTGGTGGCGCTCGCGCCTCCGGAAATCGATTTAAATACCTCGTTATAAATAATATTAATTAGATAAGAAAAGTGTATGGGATACTTGTTAATAAATACTGTTTTGTGGTATTTCTTACTTAATTTATAGGGAACTTAAATATGAGACAAAGAGTTAGTCCATGTCAAAAATGGAGGTCGTCGTTTCTGGACAAACCTTGCTTCAACTTTTGATGCTAATAAGATAGATGCCAAATAGGTCGCTATGTCCTATATTTAGGCAGTATTGTTCCCGTATTCCTCTTAATTAAGCCCGATTGTCCTGACTGAGGCTTTTAAAATGATTAGGAAGCAATCTTAATCATACATATAAGTGACGTCAACGATGACGTCATTTTACATAGTCCGCCATTTTTTTCTTTTAATTTTTTATTTATTTAACAAACACAATATGTTTTCAATTTACATATATTGCAAGATAAAGTCCAAATTCATATTAACAACGCTGTCTAATACGAACAACATATTCAAATTTGTATGGAGCCATTCAGAAAGGATCGAGGATTACTCGTACATCTGTGGATTCTAACTTTAATTTTCCTAACTATCCCTAACCTTTACTAACATTTCAGTTTCCAACGCCATCTTTGATTCAACTTCGTTTCTCTTTCTAATCAATGGTGCTAAAAGGTTAATTTGGGTTAATTTTTGAAATTATCCATTCATGAAACACAATATACTTATAACTTTCTTTTTTTTAAAATATTACAAATATGACCTCGCTTTTTGTTTTTCTTCTTTATCTCCTTCTGTCTTTCTCGAGCTGATGTTAATGTTTATCCAATTAAAATTGGTTTCATTAATTTAGTGATAAGCAAACAATGAACTCCTTTTATAGCATTATAAGCAGCTGAACGTCATTCGCAAAATGTTTTAAAATGTGACGCTCGTAATGCTGATGCTAATGATAGCGTTTAATTGTCATCGCCATTAATTAAGATATTGGCGGCCATGGCGATAAAGGACAAAATGGCGGACACGGCGATAAAGGAGAAAATATGGGACACGCAACAAGAAGGGTCAAAGGACAAATCGGAATTAATGATGACAATGACGATGCTTTCACGGTGATTGATCTAGGGCCATTTATTCAAAGTAATGTACACAGGAAATCTTTGTTAAAAATTTTACTACCAAATGACTGATTTGTACATGATCAGATGACTGTTCTGGAAATTTTCTCTCAAATTGATGAGTATACTATTTTGGTTTGGTATGTTTAGGATTAAGAAAGGTTTGCTGATGAATGCCAATTTTTTTATCAATTTAAAGGCCATTCAAAAAAGACGTTCTCAAGAGGAGGTTGGGGGTGTCTCCTAGCACGTGGACACAATTTTTGAAGGAATTTGGGGGACGTCCTTTTTGAATGGCCCCTTAATTTCATTGAGCTTGGTGCAAACTATATCTCAAAACAACTGTGACAACTTTTTTTTCTGATATGAAAGGCTGGCTTGGTCGCACTTAAAATATATTGTTTATGCATTAAAAATCATTAAAAATCATGTGATAATGCATCGATAAAAGGTTATTGCATATCGCTAAGTGTTACAAATTTGGCAAGTGATGCGAGACAGTTTTGAAGTGATCGCTTTTGAGCCTGTTGATTCCTGGAGGAATGATCACTATAGATCATCAACCTCAGTTCAGTGAGCTTGACCCAGATCAACGGGGTCAAATCTGCAAATTCCACAGAAGGGATCCCTAAAACGGAGGGCTAAAGTTCAATATGTAGGGATTTACAGTAGTGCAGCTACCTGAGAATGTTATAGACAAGACTAGGGGCTTAGTAAAAATCTGGGATTTGCAAGATTCGTCAACTAGGTAAATCATTGGAGAAAACTCTATTAGAGGTCCATATAGAAACAGGACGGAGCGGCTGAGCCACACACTAGTTCTCCGTCAAGAGTCCACAAGTGTGCCACGGGAGCTTGTCGGAAGGTAAAAACAATTTGTAGTGGAAAATATATTGTTTTGTTGTTCAAACAAGAGTGCATAAATTTTGACAAATCAGAATTGTGTATTTTACATAAAAAAAAACGAAATGGCGCATTTTCAGTTATGTTCAACCCATATTCCTAGTGTTTGAATAATTTGCCTTATACCGAGTCAGCACCCTTTTTTGTGGTAGCATTTAGATATAAATATGCAAATGAGAATATGACGTGTACTTCCACCATCCATCCCTCTTGTGTGCAGTGCTCTCTTCCTCCCCCGTCCCCACCATGGAGACGTTCTTCCAGAATCCGCACCATCCGTCAGTGGATGTGACGTCCGTCTTTGATACACACCATCGCGATTGTTGGTGTGTTTTTTTTTCTATCTTCTACTTCGTCCTTCCAAACCCGTGTACTTAAGCAACATCCATCAGCGTCTCCATCAGTAGAGTCGCTGGTGTTATCTTCTCCATCACTCGTCGTCGCACCGGATACACATTACATGTATTTCGGTGGTGCGTAGGATATTCTCTAAGCTGTAATCTGCTTTGCCGAACACGGTTGCATTTCCTACATAGCAGCTTTCTGAGCTAAATCGAGTTGAACGCGGATGCTGTTGCTGCATGCTGTTGTTGTTGAGTATTCGAGAGAAATATGTCTGGGTGAGAGTTTGAGGGAGGGAGAGAGAGAGAGAAATATGCGTTCGTTGCCTCTTCAATGTTGTTACTTATTTTCTTTTTCTTTTTTTTTTTTGGTTTCAGGGGTAAAACCGTTGCGATGAAATTTGACGAGATCTTGGGCGTTTTGGGCGACCTAGGGCCGTACCAGAAGCGGATCGTCTTCCTGCTCTGTCTTCCTGCCATCTCCTGCGGATTGCATAAGTTGGCATGGGTGTTCCTGGGAGCTGTTCCTCCTCACAGGTAAGTCTTCATAGCATGGGGGAAAAGGTCATAAACCTCAAACCCAGTATTGCTAAAATCTCTTTTATTGAACTCGCTTATAAATAATGCACGCACTTAGGCCCGTACCACAGTTGCTCAACAAACTGCAGCTTAAGCTTAAGCTAAAGCTTGAGATGACACATTTGTCTGTCGTGAACTCGTCTTTGCATTTTTTCAGTGCAGTTGTGACATGCATCTAGGACTTGAGACGCAGCTCAGTCTCAAGCTCATGCGATTTGAGCAACTGTGGTACCAATCTGCATGGTGTGATGAGATGAAGAAATTTCAAATAGCCCCCTTTACTTTAAAAAAATCAAATACAGAATTTGTTTTATTAATCAAGTTGGGCACTACTTTATGTAAGGAAAAATGACCAAAATTGTCAACCAGTTGACATATTTTTATGATTTGTTTTGTTTAAATGACAACGTTATGAAATTGACTATTTTCTGACTAACCACAATGTTTCTATTGAAATTTGACACTAGCGAATAGTTATGATCCAAGCTTTAATTACTTGTCTCGTTGATGTATTAGAACATTTTGTTCTATATGTATACAGTTTTTTTTAAAATAAGAATGGGGAAAATAAAGTACTTGAGTTGTGTTGTTTAGAAAAATATTAACATAGCAGTTGACCAAAAGTGGTTTAAGCTTATCGAGATGTATCTCCAATGTTGAAATTTCATAAATCACTCAGTACTCTTGCTAGTCATTAGATATTAAATATCCCAACGTCTTTCTTGACAGGTTTAAAGAATTGTTCAAAAATATCAAGTCTGTTGATCAACTCAATCTTGCTTCCAAATTTGTTTACTTTGAATTGAATTGGCAATTTCTTCTTTCATCAGTTCATTTAAGTTTTGTTGATCTCAAAGTTTAATTGCATTGTTTTTAATGTATTTGGAACGAAATTTCCCCCTTTCCCTATATCGCATTTGTTACTAACAGTAGAGTAACAATAAATTGTCTTCACAACCTAATCAAGATGAGGAGTTAGTTTGAATAGCGATGGAATTTCTGAACATTTCTTGACATTTTCCACTCGATAGGTGTCGCCTGCCCTTTGAAACCGGAAATAGCAGCTATGAGCTTCCGGCTAACGTCATCAACATGTCCTTGCCATGGGATCCCGTCCACGACCAATGGCAGGAGTGTCGAATGTACAACACCAATTTTTCTGAAGAATACTTCGATGCCGGAATCCCTGCTACAGCGACGGTCGAGTGCCAAAATGGTTACGTCTACGACAGATCACGTTACGCCAGTAGCGTAGCCATGGACGTAAGTGAGCCAGAACTACTGCCAAACTAGTTTGTAATAAAAAAGTATGCAAATTCCTAGTGGTTTGAGATCAAGGTAAATAGCATAAAAATACTTTCGACAGAACCTTGCAAATGCAAAATGGGGGTGGTGGATTTTAAAGTTCTGGAAAATGGCCAAACTCCCTGTTATATCTTGCCAACAATTGTTTCTTAAAAATCACTAAAAACCAAACAAATGCACGTACACTAAGGCTTTAACGTCATTACCCGTCTACATATTTCAATGTTTGCAACAAGTTTTTTAAGGACTGCATGCTAACTAGAAAAAAAAGTGAAGTTTCTTTAAACCCCATAAGGGGCCGTTCAAAAAGGACGTTCTCAAGAGAGGGTAGGGGTGGGGGAGAGGAGTCTGCTGGAATGTGGACACCATGTGGACTTGGGGGAGGAAGGGGGAAACCATTATGGACGTCCACTAATATTAGATACTATTTTTAGGTTTTGAATTTTCTGTTTAATTAAGTTTTGAATGTCTGTGAAAGGGGAAATGGACAACGTGTCTTCATGAAAGTCGGGATTTATGCCTAGATATGCCCAATGTTATGCTGGAATTTCCCTTCGAGTTCAAGAAATTTCTGTTAATCAGGAAAAATTGGAAAATTGTCATGGAATTGGTAGCGAGGCGCCGGGTGCTTGGAAATTTATAAGATGGGTCTTTAGACGTTTCAGCAAATTTTCTGGACACCCTACTTTAAAATAAAACCACATTAAGGTCGTCCATAAGGGGATGGGGGGATCTGGCGGGGAGTGGGGGGAGGAAGTCAATTTTTGAAGGAATTTCGGGACTTCCTTTTTGAATGGCCCATAAGTGCAATGATTTATATAAAATTCACCTAGTTTTTCATTTATATGTTTAGTGGGATTTGGTGTGCAACCGTTTGGTGCTCCACGCCACCACCCAAGCTCTATTCATGGTGGGTGTCCTCTTTGGGTCCCTCGGATTTGGCATCATGTCTGATCAGTAAGTCATTAGTTTCGTGCAAGTCGTTGTATTTTTACGAGTTTTTGTTCCTTTTGATTAATCCCACTTGTCTCACAGAATCGGCAGACGTCCCACATTCCTCATCTCCTTGACCACCATGCTGATCTGCGGCATTCTAGGTGGGGTCATTTCCGATTATTTTAGCTTCACGGCCATGCGAATGGTGGTTGGTGCCTGCACATCAGGGGTCTTTTTATCCTCTTATGTCATTGGTAAGTTAAACCTGAACGACATCAGTAACAAGTTTTTCAATAAGTTTCAAATTTGGTAACTTTTTTCCCTTACCATCATGCAGCCATGGAAATGGTGGGTCCATCCAAAAGAATTTTAGTGGGAACGTTGTTCCAGTGCTTCTTTGCCATTGGCTATCTGCTCACGGCTCTATTTGCCTACTTGATCCGCGGATGGCAAGTCCTTCAAGTGGCCATTTCGGTGGCTGGAGCATTCTTCATCAGTTATTGGTGGTAAGTAGAGTTATTGAACGGCTGAAGCAGTGGCGTGGGCGGCTGCCCTCCCTCTCTACGCCACTGGGCTGATGCTATGTCATAGCTGAAAAGCCATGCTAAATGCTCATACGCCACAAGGGGGCGCTGAACCGGAGTAAGGCTAAACCGTGATATATATATTTTTGTATCTCTTAAGGTTCATTCCAGAATCTCCCAGATGGTTATTGCAAAGGAAAAAGGTGAAGGAGTCTGAAGCAATACTTCATAAAATGGCCAAGGAAAACAACACCACACTGCCGCACGACGTGTTTCTGGCTGACAACTTAATTGACTTGCAAGTGGTCAGTGACATCCATCATGACAAATCCTTAATGTGTGCCATCTCCACATATTCCATAGTGTTCCATTGCTGGTTTTTTTACACGATTTCTGTATTACTTTTTAAGCCTAGGGAAATCAAGCAAAATTGGTCGATAAAAGACATCTTATTTCGTTATCCGAATTTGCGAAACAAATCGCTGATCATCTTTTTTAACTGGTAAGTCTAGTTTAATCGGTATGCATTGGTCAACATTGAGAGCAGAAGTGTCCATTGTATGAATACTTTTTAATGCTCCCCAGAGTTGTTTGACTTATACCCAGTTGTCCAATGCACAGTTTGACCAGTTTTCCTGTGTATAGCTTAACGTATAGCATTGCCGTATAAATATGGGGGGAAGATGGGGGTACTGGGGATAGATTCCCCCGAAATCCAATAAATTTCACAAATTTCAACCCAAATTCGCCAATTTGCCGCGATTTATGGGGTCGCAAGATGGTGCTATGTGTTTTCACATAAATGGTGCTGTTGGAATCCCCTATTTGAACATTTATATATATATATATCAAGGGACTCGGCCCTTAGGGGCCATTCAAGAAGGACGTCTCCGAAATTTCCCCTTTCACTGATATTTAAAACTCAATTAAGGGGGATCACAACCCTATCACTTTCAATGGGTGAAATTTTGAAACACACTTTCAGCCAAACAAAAAGAGATT
>JAQGBW010005323.1:0-12201 GCA_034698625.1 Julus scanicus
GCGTTGGTGTTTAGCCCTCGTGTTGCAGAAATAGGCCAACGTTAAAAATCAACAAACAAACAAACAAACAAACAAACCGTTGAGTGGTCTTGAAAACGTCGTCAGTTCTTGTCAGGCATTGTAATACCGATCTCCAGGTTTAGGGTGGACATAAGGTGGACGTAATGGTTTTGCCCCTGAGACGCGCGATTTTTGCCTAGTATTGCTGCATAGCAAGGGAACTTTCTTTCAGGTTTTGGGAAGGCTCCATGAAATATTGCCGAAGAATTAGTGGCTCTCCGGTAAACTTTGAGAAGTGGGTCCATGAACGTCCTGTCCTATTAGTAAATTCCCGAGAGTGGGTGTGTGCTGCGATTTTCTGATCAGCAGATGACAGCGGCTTCTTGGTCCCTTTTTGGATGGAATCTGTCTCTTCACAATTTTGCTGGCGACTGTAATGCGAAGTTTTGTTGTTTTGGACACTATGGCGGATGCCATCTTTCTGGGTATCTTAAATACCGAGGCATCTGTACGTGAAGATGGTCCAGGTTGCAGAGAAGGAGACCATTTCTTTTTCTCAGAAGTTGCAGGTACTTTTTCGGCCATTGGTTTGTCATCAGCGGCTGCTGAGATGGACGGGTCGAGTTCAGACTGTTTAGGTACAGAAGGGTGAACTGAAACTGGTACGTACTTCTTCGGCTTCTTCGAAGCCCTGAGAAGGGTTTTGCGAAGAGTAAGAGCCTTTTGTGGATTGGATCTAGGTGATCTAGCCGACGTTAAAGGTGTGGAAGGAAGTTCGATGTTTTTCTCAGCTACTGGAGGCATCGGACTTCGCGTTAGCCATTCGCTGCTGATTTCACGAGCTTCTTGCGGCGAAAGACTGCACTCCAGCACGTTTTCCATGGCTTGTCGATAACTAGCAGTGATCTGCACCACCAGTTGGCAGTCTTCGAGAACACCGATTGGGCGCTAAGCTTTGGTGGAAGTCCAAAGTCTAACAACTTGATGAACAAGTTTCAGGATGAGTTCAGTTGCCTGCAGATGCTTCTGCTGGAGTTTCACATGTTCCTCTCAGAGAACATGGTACTTCACTTCAATGGTTTTACGAGCGGACATCTGTTTAGAGACTGTTGGAATTTTGGTGGTGGCTCTGATCGGCTGCACGTATGCCTCCATAAGTTTGGCATATCACAACGTAGAATTTAGCGGTTGATCACTAGTTGTATACTGGGCAAGCGCTGAGAAGGCTGCATCAGATGCAGAGTTCAGATCTCTGACGATCCTCACGATGTTATCAAATGTTAATAAAGGATCACGGACTGGTAGAATAAGGCAGACAGCGTGTCGGCATTATAGAGTTCGTTGGTAGAACATTGTCGCTCCGCGTCAACATTGGCCGAAGTTCGGACTTCTCCCGAAAAATTGTAGAAGTCTGAAGTTAGCTGTTTAAGTGCTGGTTAGCACGATGATTCACAAAATCGTCTAGTTCGGTCTCTTTGTCAGGCATGTTGTGGGTGTCGATCATCAAACGATTAAGCGCAAGTAATTGGTCTTAAGTCCGAAAACTTTTCGGCCATGACACTTAAAGGAACTTCGAAAACTTGAAAAATCTCAATCGTTAAAGACACGTGCTCAAAAGAAACTTGGACGACAAGAGGAAGAGTTGAAATTTACAGGAGCTTAAATAAGCTAGGAGGTCAGTAGGCATGACGCTTAATTGAAATAGTGACCTATTGGTCGATTCATTGGTGACGCGTAGGGTCGCGTCCAATTAGCTTTGAAATTCAAATTGAGAAGGGTGCAGGCACCTGTTGAATGGGATCGTTATGCAAAGCATTTTAATATCTCCCTGTTTTAAAGTTCGAACTTGGCCAACATATTCGTATAGCAGTTCCATGTCCGTTTGGACTTCAGTATATTGTAAAAGTTTGGACTGATAACATTAATGAACTTTTGTGCCATGGAAGGATCCCAACCTTTTTCCAACAAATAGTTTGCTGCTCGGCAAACTTTGAACGCCATTCTGCATTCTTCATTATCCTCGTTAGGACTTTCCTGATTGAGTTTTTGATATCTCTAAACTGTGAGATTGTCAGACATCTTTGGACGTCGTCCTGTTCATTAGCATCTATTATGTCTTGTTGCTGGATGTAAGCCTCAGTAAATTGCCTTACTGCAGTTATTAAGTTCAAACCACACTCATTAATCAACAATTCATCTCGTGAGATACATCCTGTATTATGATGTTGTTGACTTGATCAGGTGGTTTTGAAACTTGTCCTGATCTAGTATGCATAATTTACGCCTATACCTGATTTCACAGGGTCCTTTTTAGGGTCCTTGGAAATATTTTTGGTAAGTCTGCCATGCTTTTTCATACCATTTTGATTTGGGGTAGCGTCAAAATTATATACTGGGCACAATGGTTGCGTGGAAGGTAAGTCCGAACTTTTGTTCGATCTTCCTTGTTTAGTCATACTCTTTTGAATTTAAGTAGTCATTACTAGGTACTGTACATGCAGGTTGCATGAAAGATAAATCCGAATGTTTGTTAGGCCTTCCTTGAGACTTAGTTTAAAGCATGGGAGTTGTATCATCCTCATCTTCAGCTTTAGTTAAATCTCAGGCGTTGTGAATTTCTTTCAAGTGTCTAGGATCTCAATGAATCCCACACTTCATAAGTAGTGGGAGAGATGATCTTGTGGATTAGGTAAATCCCATCTCTTTTTGGGGTTAACTACGAAGTAAAACCCATGTGTGCAAAACTCTGTGACCGAGAAGCTAGCCACACTATCACCAGTCAGGGGTGATTGCTCGAAGACTGAAACACAATCTTGAGTTTATCTTGACATGCTAGGAGTTTGTTGGAAAATATTTCCAGGAATTCTGAGAACTTGTTCTTGCAGAATAGTGGATCATGACAAAAGTCAGTGAACTTCAAAACATTGTCATGAGGTGATCTGGGTGTTCAACCAAAGGTTTAGATGAATGCACTTTCTTCAGTCACTGAGCTAAGGCTTGAGTTTGTAGCCCATCTCACAGTTGCGAGATGCTTGTCCCATGTGTTGTAGGAGTTTTCCACAACTATGGTAAGTTTGACTTTTACATCTCTGTGTTTCCTTTCCACAGGATTAGCTTGGGGATGGTATTGTGCAATGTTCTGCAACTTCATTCCCATAGCCTTTGCTGTTTGTTTTAAGATTAGTGAAACAAACTGAGGACCATTGTCACATCGGACAAATTTAAGGGTCCCAAAGCAAAGACAGATTTCTTCGATTAAGGTTCGAGATAGTCTCTACTTTCGAAATACGGATGGGGAAGAGTTTGACCCATCCGGTAGCAATGTCATATGCTGAGAAGATGTATTTACTTCCAGCATATGTGACTGGGTAAGGACCCATTAGGTCGTTAGTTATGGTATTGAACCTAGGAGGTATAAGAGGCGAAGAAACTGGAGTTATGATATGGATATGCTTGTGCCTAAGTCCAAGCCAGTAGTGCCATTTAGATATCCTACTTATAATGGCACTTATGCCAGGATGCCCTGCTTCAGGTGCATCACGGTTCCATTTGAGGAATCGTTGCTGTAGAACAGCTGAAACCATTAGTTTGAGATCCCCGTTAAGCGAGGGGTCCATGATCCTATAGAGGACTCCATTAGTCAGGGAGTATCCTCTATTGGAAAATGTTCAACCTTCAGTGCCACTTGAATCATTCTCAGCTTCTATAGCTCGTATAATGTGATTGCATCGCTTGTCTAAAAATTGCATTTCACAAAACTCTTTAGCCGTGATGGGCTGTTCATCAACCAAGAAATGGTGGCTGAGTTTCACAGGATCTGATTATCCTGAGGTACGAGATAGCAAGTCTGCTAAATTGTTTAAGTCTCCAGGGATGTAATTTACATCAAAGATGAACTGCTGGATTTCCATGATCCAGTGTTCTTTTTGATGCTTTTTGAGTCTTTTTGAGTCAGTGCCACTCTGCTCTTGGGTTACTTAGTTTTAATAACCTGTCTCAGGGGAGCATGGTCGGTATGAACGACAAAAGTCAACCCATCCACATAACTACGTAACTTCTGAACTGCCCAGATGACTGCTAGGGCTTCTTTTTCTGTTGGAGAATTGTTCGTTTGAGCTGAGTTGAAGGACTTCAAGGCATATTCTATTACTCTAAAGTCATATCCATCACCTTGTCTGAGTTCTGCTCCCATTGCTTTATTGTTTGATTCCATATAGAGGTGGAAACTTATCGAAGTCAGGCTGAGCCAGGATTGAGATTGTACAGAGATAGTGTTTCAGTTTGTCAATGGCCTGTTTGCAGGTATCGGTGAAGACAAACATTTCATCCTTTTTTGAGCAATTTATGCAAAGGTGGATAAGTCCAAGATGAACTTCCCAAACCACTTGCAAGAGGCTAGGAAGGATTTTATTTGCTTCATATTCCTTGGTAGTCCATATTAGAGATGGCCACTACTTTATCCAGATTAGGACTTATTCCTTGGCTGCGCAAGATGTGTCCTAGGAAGAGAAGTCTTTTCATAAAAAACTCGCACTTCTTTTTTTCAAATCCAAAGTTCTGTTGGCCAAACTTGTTAAAGATTTTATCCAAATTTAGGAGGTGTTCTTCAACCGTATCCCTACCAATGTACAGATCGTCTTGTATGCTCTGACTTGCACATCAGTGAATCCAAGTTATCTCATCTACAACCCGCAGACAGTGGGCTGCAGATTTTCTAGCTTCCATCAGCATTCTTGTATAACTATACGTTCCGAATGGTGTGATAGTCGAAAACAGCTGTTGGCAATCCTTATTGATGGAAATTTGCCAGTAACAGCTGGTTAAATCAGGAGACGACATGTACATCTTGATCTGGATTTATGCTATTAGATCATTGATCATAGGTAGTGGATATCTGTCCGGTATGGTAACTGCATTGAGTGCATGGAAGTCCGTGACCATACGATATTCACTAGAATTTCCAGGCTCTTTTCTTGACGCCAGGTGGCACTACAACACCATTTTGTTTTTTATTCTTGAATATATGGTATGCATTAAGTCTGCTAGTATTTTTGGTAAATTTTTTTATAAAAATCGTTGGAAATTAGCAAAAAATGTTTAATGTTTCATGTTTTTTTTTTTTTTTTTTTGAAAAAGCTAAAAGCCCAAGGAGAAGAAGAGGGTACCTTGTATCCTTTCTTTATAAAGTCATTGATTTGTTTTTAAAGAATATTTTCTTAATTGGTGACAGGGTGTATGCCTTACTGCTGAAGGTATAGCATCAGGCTATCTATGTGGAGGCACATCTGCAGCTTCTTCAGGTTCTTCTAAGATCCCTCGATGTGATTCCAGTAGCACACGTTGACTGCATCTTAGTCTTCTGCAAAGAGATGTGGAGCTTCGTCACTTAAAAAAAAGACAGTTTGCAAGGTTTTAGGCACACGCATGTGGTTCACCTGGGAAGTTTCTTCTAAACCCTCTAAACTATTGTTAAGAAGAACCTTTTTAATCTTGTCCACCAGGCTTATAGAAGCTTAAGCTTCTATGCTTTGTATGACCGGGTTCTTGAATTGCTATTGGATTCCTCCACAGTCAATCCAGATTTGATGGATGATTGTAATCTCCTGATGGAAGGTTTGTCCTTCTAGTATAATTTTAACTGTGGTAAGTTATGCTTCGTACTTATTTTTTACTTGGCCTGCAAGTTGTACGCTACGTCTGCATTGAGTCATAGGTTGTCCTTGACTTTGTTGTTGCACATGGAGTTGTTTTCCTCCAAGGGAGATTTTGCTCCCGGATCAAGTAGTACTTGATGTTCCACTCCTGCCAAGCTACAGTTTACGTAGGCCAATAGGTCTCCTGATTGTGATGTGGTGGCAATAGCTGTGTTTAGCTGTTGTCGAACTGTCAAAACGACAAGGTTATTTAAAACCTTATTTCTACACCCTTTTTGACAATTGAGTGTGTTGGTACCTTTACAGCCACAGACCCTGCAATTTAGTTGAGGTTCTGGGGCAAGGTTCATTGCTGCTATTTGCCGAGGTTTATCCAGTTTCATGTACTCAACCCTGTTCTGCTTTACTAAAGCAGTGTTCTGTGTAAAGGTGGTGTTCGGTTTAGGCGCAGTTGTTTGAGCAGGAAGTGGATTTCCACTTGTGCCTCCTTTTTGATAACGGTTCGAGCTAATGTCTCTGAATGTTATTGGAACCATATTGTTGGTTCTGAGTCGAGCCTTGATATCTACTTTGAGATTAGCTTGTGATACTTGTTCTATGGTAACCATGACTTGATTTGGAATGGCCCTTTCTAATCCGAGTTTCATTTAGTAGGCTCACTAGTGGGACAGCATTTGGCTTACCAGGTAACTTTTTGGTTAGCTGTCACCATTGTTGCACAGACAGATGCCTGTTTGCTTGCTTTAATGCAAACTTTCTGATTTCAACTTGTTCAACATCTATATGTCTAGATATAGTAGGGTGTAAGGCCAGAAAAATGACTTGTACCATCATTTAAACCATACAACTGCCATGGGGTCCATATGGACCCCACAACCATTTTAAAATCATTGTATTTTCTGAAGTTTTCTGTCAATTTTTGTTAAATTTTATGACTTTGTCCCAAATACGTTTCTAATTATATAAATATTTGTTTTGGTAAAAAATTGGCAGAAATTCAAAATTCTGTTAGGATGTTTATGGTTTCTTACCATGGGGTCCGCATGGACCTCAGTGTAAATTCAGTATATATTTTCAAGTCAAAAATGATTTTTTGTTGTTTTACTGTATAGGAATAAACCAATACATTTTAATGTGCTAGCTACAAATGTAAATGAATATAAGTAATGCATTATTTATAACCAACAAAAGTTTTCAAAGACATGATTGCATTCAATTGATTTGTATTGCATGATATGACACTCCAAACAAAAATGCTCTACGTGATACTGGAGTATAACTATACAAAAAGAAGTGTAGATACTGCTGATCAGATGCTGCATTGCTATTTCTTCAAACACAAAACATATACATAAACACATCTACACATACGGGATATGGTCTTTGTTTTTACCTTAGAAAAATTGCATTTACTATATACCAAAGAAAATTTGTGTTTTTACCATAGAAAAATCCATTAGCCAATGAAACTTTTATTGCAAAAGTGCAATTCCCCTTTTATATTTTGCCATTATAAGTTCACAACAATTGGTCAGTGCCACATTCCAAAAATACACATGCATATTATGTGTCAAGTATTAATACAACAATTCAATGGCATGCTTTCAAATATCAAAAAGCTTTTACCAAAGAAATACAGCAGTTAAGATGCCTCGTGGTTTTAAACTTAGTAAATATGAAAATCGAGAAATTTGGATGTTGCATGGCAGTGGAAAAATCCTAAAAGCAGATAGCTGCGCAAACGGACAATCACAATATGCAGTTGCAAATGTTTTTAATGCGGTATCAATGGAGACACGAAATAACGCCCTGGGAACAGAAGTTGTTTGTCAAAAAGGGCCAGAAGACAAATTTGCTCACTTGCAACCCATGCATTGCTGTCAACAAGCAGTATACAAGAATCCTTGTATCTGTCTTACTCACAGTGTACTGTAACACGTGTTCTGCACAATGAACCAATGCTGAGAAATGCTAAGTTGAAAAAAAAACTACAATTCACACAAAAGCACAATGATGCATGTTTAACCATGGCAAAGAAAACCATGTCGTGGAAGCTACTTATCCACACAAAGCATTCTGAACAATAGGGATTAAAATGATAACGGTCGCAAACGACCTCGCAGCTAATTAGCAAATTAAAGTGACCACTTTTTGTAAGTCCTAGGGTTTATGCACCTTAACTTGAGAAGCATAAGGAAGGACGCAGTTGATCGTTTATCAACTAAGTCCGAGGTTATCGGTGTTCGAATTTCTTAAGGTCGAACCATTTTGATAACACGAATCAGAGATAACACGAGGGATGAAGGCCTCGGAGAGTGATTGTAAAAGTCTTACATTTGTAAGAGCCTTAGTAAGTTCAATGTTGCTGAAAAAGAGAGGAGAATTTTTCCAAGCCGTTTGGTTTTGGTTTCTAAGTGCTTTATTACAAGTCAGTGACAACTATACATAGGCGCAAAACAGGAGCGGTGCTCTTGCTGCCTAGGCAATCCAAAATAGGTTTCTCTTCCTCTAGGGTCTTTTTCTCTCTCAGTCTTAACTAGGAAATAAGAGCGCTTTATATATGTTTTACTGGGGTCCTACATGACAGAAACTGACCGCTAGAATCTAGCAGTGAAAATGAGTTTTTGGAAATCGTTGTCACTAAAAATCGTCCTAATTAGCCTTTTTGCTAATTGGATGCGTTCTGATTCCCAATATTTGGGTCTTAGTCATTCGGATTTAGAGCAGTCCAATATCCTTTTCCCCATTTGGATACTTAATTACAATTTGGCGCTATCATGATGCTTAGGCCGAACTTAGTCCTATTTTGGACAATGGTTAGTGCTAACGAATGCTAGTCTTAATAAGAAGTTCTAAGGTGGTACGCATTATACCCCCCTAATGCTCTCAAAACTTCTAGTTGAGGGACATTAAGTTTTAAGTGGACCTAATTTTGCTATATAATTACATAAGCACAAATTCTAACTACCTAACAGAGAGACTTACAAACAGTAAAAATTTAAAAAAATTACAAAAATATTAAAGTTTCCGCTACAATTTTGACCAAAAATGATACTTAATTTTGATTTGAACTACTGTTTACATGTTGTAATCTTCATCCTTGACTCGTTCCTGTATGGCGTCGAGAATGTTCATGTTGCCGTCTGTAATTACGCAAGTGCGCAATGTGCGTAATGCACGCTTCGTATCTGCTATGATGACAGCAGTAGTGGCCACATTCTTTACCTTTGAGTGGTCGGCCAAACGTTGTTAGCATTATCCAGGCTTCGAAATCCCGATCTCCGAGATCAGGTGGTGATGGTCCTGGACTTCTGTCGTGCAATTTTGGCGTGATATTGTACCATTTTGTCTGAACCTTCTTCCAGGTTCAGTGGAATCTCTGTAAAATATTGCAGAAGAATGAAGGGTTCTCTGCTGTATTTGGAGATTTTGAGTCCAAGATCGTCCAGTCCTACTGGCAAAATCCCTGGATCGAGTATGTATTGCAATCTTCTGGTTAGCAAATAATAATGCATTCTAAGAAGCAGCTGCCTTACAGAATAGGGTGGGTTTTCAGACTATCTTGCTGGAAACAGTAGGTCGACGCTTCGTGGATTTGGCCGCAATGGCGGATAATATCCGTTTGGAAATTTTAAATTCCTGGACATCTGGATGTGATAATGGTTCTGGTTATGGAGAAGGCGATCTTTTCCTTTTCTCCGGAGTCTGCGGTGGTGGTGTCTCATCAGCAGTTGCTGAGTCCGATGTCTTCGGATCGGACATCTCCAGTTCGGCTATTTTGAGCCGTAATGTCAGTATGACAGCTGGTTCAGGCTTCAGGGTTATGTTTAATGATTGTATGAAGGTCTTTTGGAGAGTCAGGGCCTTCCATGGTGTAGGTATAGAAGACCTAGCTGGTGTAGATGATGCTGAGGGAAGTTCTTCAATGTCATCAGCTGCCGTGGACGTCTGACTTGGTGGACTAGGCTGGTGGACGATCTCTCTAGCCTCTTCTGGTGAGATACTGCAGACAAGGATATTATCAATGGCATGTTGATCCTGTGCTGTGATATTGACCATAAGATGTCGATGTTTGATAATGCTCGATGAGTGTTTGGCTTCAATAGGAGTCCAAAGTAAGGCTATCTCGTCCAGTAGTTAATTGATCAAGTTCATTTACTTAAAATGCCTTAGATGTAACTTTAAGTGCTCATTCTTAAGGACATGGTATCTTCTGTCGATTGGCCATCTTGCATCGGAGACCATTAAAGTTTTGATGTCGACTTTGGTCAGCTGCGACGTATGCCTCCATGAGTGTGGCGTATCCCACCTTGGAATTTGACAGTTGATCACCAGTGGTATACTAGGCAAGTGCTGAGAAGGCTGCATGAGAGGCAGAGTTAAAACCTCTGACTATCCTAGAATGTTATCAAACATTGAAGAAGGATCATGGACTCTTGGCAATAAGGCCGACATCGTATCAGCGTTATAAAGTCTGGTGGTGATACATTGATGCACTGCGTCAAGTATAGTTGAAGTTTGGACTTCTCCCGAAAGTTTATGGATGTCTGTGGTTTGCCGTTGAAGGTGCTGGTTAGCACGGAGTGTCAATCATGGCACGACTAGTTTCCAAAAGTTTATTATTAAAGTCCAAAGTTTGTTAGGCCAGGGCACTTAAAGAAAAAATAGCGAAAACTCGGGAGATCTCGATCGTTGAAAACACACTTTTGCTCAAAAGAAATGTGGAAGACAAGAGAAGCCGAGTCAAAGTTCGCTGGGGCTTAAATAAGCTGGAAGGTCAGTAGGCGTGACTGTTAAATTAATTAGCAACCTGTTGGTCGTGCTATTAGTGACGTCCATTTTTACTTCAAAATTCAAATTTACAGGGGTGCAGGCACCTGTTGGATGGGACCGTTATTCAAAGCATGTGAATTGCTTCCTTGTTAAAAGTTCAAACTTGGTCAATGTATTCGGTTAATAAATCCATGTCCGTTTGGACTTCGGCGTTATTGAAGAAGTTTGGATAAATCATGTTCACAAACTTCAGTGCCATTAAAAAAGCCCAATACTCTTCCTATAGTTCGCAGCACGGCAACCTTTGAACGTTGTTGTACGTTCTTCATTGTCCTGATTCAGACTTTCTGCATTTCACTTTTTGACAACTATAAAATGTGGAATAGTCAGACATCTTTGAATGTAATCACATTCATTTTGGTCTATGATGTCTTGTTGGTGGACATAGGCCTTAGTAAATTGCCATACTGTGGTAATTAAGTCCGATCCACATTCTTCAATTAATAATCCCATTTGATGGGACACATCCTGTGTGTTGATGTTATTAATTTGGTTAGGTGGCTTAGAAGCTCGACCTGATCTAGTATGTGTTAATAGGCTAGTACTGTTGTAAAATAGTCTAGAGCCAGATCGAAATTGTAGTCAAATCCGTTAAATGTAATGGAATACTCAGCACTTTTGTTAAACACGTCTTGTTTATTAGAAATACTAGAAAGAACTAAACTTTTAAAGAAACATGCAGTTCTAGCATGAGCGAACATTCTAACATGTTTAAAAAGACAACTGCTGCTAACATTCTAATTTTTCTTTCTCTGCAACTTAATGTTAAAAAGTGCTAGGTTTCACGAGGTCCCTTTTGGATTACCTCGGACTAATTCTTGGCGGGTCTTTCACATTTTTTCATACTGCTCCAATGGCTTCGTTGCTTGCATGCGTATAGAGATGGAAACACTTATCGAAGTTAGGCTGAGCTAGGATTGTAGCTGTACACAGATGGTGTTTCAATTTGTCTATTGCCTGTTTGCAGGCATCTGAGAAGTCTGGTATAAACTTACCAAACCATTTGCAAGAGGCAGGAAGGATTTGTGCTGCTTGGTGTGTTTTAGGTTGTCCATGTTTGCGATGGCCACTACCTTATCAGGATTACGACTTATTTCTTGGCTGCACAAAATGTGTCCTACGAAGAGAAGTCTTTCCATGAAAAACCTGCATTTCATTCTTTTAATTCTAAAAATCTTTTGGCCAAACTTGTTAAAGATATTTGCAAATCTATAATATGGTCTTCAAAAGTATCACTACCGACATAGAGATCATCTTGGTAGGCTGAGACAGGCACATTTGTTTCCTGCTAGATAATTCCATCTACAACCTTCTGACAGTAGGCTGCTAGTTCTTCAAAGATTCCTCGATGAGCTTCCAAGAGTATGTTGACTATTTCTTGATCTTCTGCAGAGCAATTTCGAGCTTCATTACTTCATAGAGTGAGGTCTTGCAAATTTCAGGCACATGCATGTGGCTCACCTCAGAAGTCTCTCCAGAAATTGTAGAACTAAGCATTTAAGCATCAAATATGTATTCGCCAATTTTGACTTTATAACTATACTGCTTTTGAGTGCTCGCTATTAGTTAGTTACAATTCTGAAGGCTCCTTCACACTGTCAAGTTTTAGCTAAGTGTAAGTTGCCCTTAAGTCAAAGCCCTACACACTGTCAAGTCCTCGTTAAGTTAGACCTCTATTCTGATTGGCTAGTACTGGCCACACAGCAGCGCCATC
>JAQGBW010005324.1:0-12200 GCA_034698625.1 Julus scanicus
CAATTTTTTGTGTTTTTTTTTTTTTTTTTTTTTTTTTCAAAATTGAACAGTCATAATCTTACAATAAAGTTTTGCAGTCATGCAACCAGATCACTGCATTTTAAAATTTCCTGGAAACTTGCAACACACACCACACCTAGCTAGCCTACATGTATGAGAGGCTATAGTTGTCATGCACTCAAAGGTCGATTTCCTGATTAAACTTCATGATAGTCTTCATCACTCGTCGCGCATCGTCTAGCATAATTTTAAACCATTATAACATAGTTGGCCCAATTTCAATCTGTCGTTCTGTATATGAAAATAATGTTTTACTAAAAATGACAGCAAAGGGGGTAACAGTCGAAGGACATATCAGACGGAATTTATGAGTGACCCCAGACATCTGCGTCATCTGATCGTAGTAGGGGAAAATCACAAGGAAGCGAATACAAGGACGTAGGCCTAAACAGTATATCATCCGCAACAGCTATACAGTGTGTTGTATTAATTGCTGCTTTACCTAACATCTGATATTCCAAAATATCTCGGCTACATATTCACTAAAGAACCTGTTTTCCGAACAAAATTCACCTTTGGTATTCATGCCATATATTAGCTGGCACACAACGCGCTTCCTGGTCTTCTACAGTCTTGTTGTCGGAATTCTGTCTCAAACTACAATTAATAGAACGACAACACCCGCAACAACTACAACCTCGCGTAAGTATAGTGCAATGAGTCGGTAATTATTGACAAATCATTAATATATGCACACTATAGGGGTGCAATTAATGTACAGTAGCTAGGTACGTGTTTGTCAACACTACAACAGGGCCGTTCAAAAATGGCCAATATCATAAACAAAACTTTGTTGTATCTTGAATTGCAGGACCACTGCGTAGTTGCCAGGATCCACCGGTGCTCGAAAATGGCAATCATTACGGGGATAAGCGCTACCGAGGAGCATACATATCGTACTATTGCTACCCCGGTTATAAATTGAGTGGCTTTGTTGTTTATGTCTGCTCGCCTGTTATAGGGAGCGGGCAATATGACCCGTTGGAAGGCCGCAGTCACCCCAAATTGGCATGGGTACCGGAGTTTTCAACTTCGTGCGAACGTATTCCGCTCGCCGTAGCTACAACAGGTAAAAGTTGAGGTTAATTAACTGTCATGGCAAAGTTGAACTTATTCGCCGCGTAAGCAGACAACGAAACCCGCTCATTTGTACATTCGGAATTTGTTAAACAATTGCACTTCGTCCTCTTAGTTTATTCTCTTTTTCTCGTCCCAATGACCACAACTTATTTAGTCGCAGTTATGGTCAATGACTTTATGGCCTAGAGACGGGTTCTAGGGGATATGCGCACAGGATATCTCTAAACATTGAAATTGTACGGAAACTTGTGAAGGCCCGTGAGCTGTAAACACACGGATGTCACACATGTGTAATGTTTGTTTGTTTGTTGAGCCGTACTGGATGTAACATCCAATTAGCTGAAATATTTTAGGCACACAATTAACTTAAATGCTTTTTCTTGAATGTTGCTATGAGATGCAAAAATTCCCCCCTTCCTAAAAAAAAATACTTTGAACAACACTGTGCTAGAGAAAAGTTAAAGAAAATAGACTAGATGGTGACACATCTAGGTCTAGTTTCACTAATATCGAGTGAGGAAAAAGTAATCTCCGTGAAGTCCTTAGCAAAGAATAACTGTTTGCTATGTCGAAATGAAAAAATAAAACTTGCAACGACTGCAAATAATGGAGCCCGCTTTTAAATTACTTCAATTGTGTCATCCATGTCTTTGCTATGAAACTAACTGTAACATGATTTTTCAGTTAAGCCCAAGGAGCTACCATGCACACTGCCACAACCCAAAGATCGAAACCTCATACTAAGGGATTGGCGCAAGGAGTATCCAGTCAATTCAGGAGTGGTGTACTCGTGCCGTACTGGATATGTGTTAGTTGGAAAAGAAGTACGCTGGTGCCAATCGGGCAAGATGTGGTTACCGGAAGAGGAACCGAGATGTGTGGATAAAGGTTGAAATTTGAATTTAAATCATGAATCTCCCAAAAATTGTAATCTGTTATTATAGTTACTCTTTATACTCAAGTGATGAAATTTCATTTCAGCTATGACCCTACCCACAGAGCCGCCAACAACCCCATCCAAACGCGAGCCGTTGACAATAATGAAAATCATATTGTACGTGTCCATTCCGCTGCTGGTAGTGTTTGTACTCGCCATAGTGTGTAATCTAAAAAGACAGCGCGCCAAACGAAATCGTCGATCCCTCGCACGTTCCAGTTCTCCCCAACAGGACGACCCAATGTATCCACAACTGCTTCCAACAAGAGCCACAGGGTATGCGGGCTTGGCTGCTCATCAATATTACGCGTCACCAACAGCACCACCGCCACATTTGCTCAACTCTAACGAGTTCAACGTACCTTTCACAATTATCGAAAATGCTTCTGTGCCTGATATTCAGGTAAGAAATTCAATTTGGTCATTAAATCCCTTCATCAAGAGCCAAATAAGAAAGTTATATTGTAAAAAAAAAGAAAACTAAGTTTTACTTGTCATATCTGAAATTTATTACCGAAAAAAATTGAATTATAATTTTGTTTATTGTAGCAACACCCTCCATCATATGAGGAAGCCACCAGAGATAGCAGTCTGCCAAGTTTTGAACTAGCACAAAAGCTCCACAATTCAAGTACAAACATTTCCAATCTATCACGTGAATCTGTTCACTAACCAACCAATAACGTATTGTAAACATGGTTGTGCTTATGGGCTGTGTGTGTCTTGAAAGCAGCAAATGATTGTTTCCAGTCGATGCCAAAGCTAATTTTTTTTGATAATAAAATGTGTTAGTTGGAATGTTAGGAACTTGAGGTTTCTCACATGTAATGAACTTGATTTTTTAAAAAAACTGCCACTCCATTAGTGGTACACATTTAACATAAACATTTTAAATGTTTCTGTTAAAAGTGTATTATTTGTTTTTCTAAACATTAGAACATCATCGATCAAGTAAAGAACAACATATATAAAGTTCACTTGTAAAACCAGTTCATTTTACCCAAATTATCACTGATGTCAGTTCAATCATTTCCATGTGGATTTGGATCAAACTTTGTGAAACATTGTATAATTACAGTTTTAAAGGCGTTTTTTAAAAACTTTTTAGTGCTGTTGTATGGTATATTTGTAAGGCCTCTAGAAAAATGACTTTGATACATTATATTACTGAATATTTTTGAATTTTATACTTTTTTGTGGTAATACAGACGGAGTCAGGGCACAGAATGTTCCCAACTTCACCTGCTAGCTTTTTAGCATCAAGTTGCCAACTATGCAAATTCATCAGCTCATATTCTAACTAATCATCTTTTCCTACTTCTGGTACACTATTATGCAAATGAACAAAAACTTCAAGAAGAGGAAATTGTGCAATTAAACTTGCTCAGATAAAACATTAACTTTTTATTCATTCAGCGGTTTAAACTTTGAAACCGTCTTAAGGGGATGATTTAGTAAAATGTTTCCATTTTTTTAAAACATGCAATTTTAGTAAAAAACGTAGGTTTCCAGGATGCAATGAATCGATGTACGTGAATGATTGTTTGCTTTTAGTGTCTGAAACTTGAGTATTTTCGCCTCATCATCCCAAAAGTGCCAATTTATAAGAAATGCAATACAAACATATTTGACAAAGTTAATTGAAACATGTATTTACAACTTGGATTTATATACAGTGAAACATAGATTATCCAAGTTAATGTGGACCAAGCCTATCTCGTTCCTCGGATAACCAAAAACTTGTGTTATTACGGATGTCCGCTGCCAATTTCGTATTCAAAATAAAGTTTACTAATATTTCCCAAATTTCTATTGTATTTTATTACTTTTAATCTTTAACGTTACCTTAAACAAGGAAAGACATGCCTACAGTATTTTACAGTATATTTTGTTATACACGTGGCTTGGATAATACAAACACTTGGATAATCGAGCTTCTACTGTACCTTATACCTTAAACTCTTGTGTAATGCTTTTTGCTATAAAGAAGTTTTAATTTTGTATGACATTTTGTAACATTTGCATACGTCATCATCAGTCTCATGCCGGTGAAATACATATATTTAATTGCATTAATATATTTCATGTTTCAAATAGTTACCCTAGACGGTATCATTGCCATGCAATGAATGATAATGCATTATAAGTTGTGAACAAAGTAGTGAGCTAATAAATGCACCATTTTAATAAATACGCTATATAGACCTTATTTATTTCAAATTCGTATTTCACTTTTAAGGTTTTGGCCTATCCATAAAAGTGCCTTTGCTTGCATAAATCATTTGTAAAGTGTGGTTGAAAATGAGTAATTCATATTTCAAAAATAAAGTTATTCTTGTTCATTTGCAAGCAATTTCACAGTATTTGGGAATTCGTTTTCCACACAAAAAAATCGATAACACTTGCATATACATATGTGTATCATGTTCTGCCTATAATGAAATTAATTTAAAATGTTAATATCTAGGAATCGCAACATGTGGATGTGATTAATCTGCTATCTATATTATGTCCCTATATGTACAGTAAATTCTTGTTAATCCCAATTTCCTGGAGTGTACGTGTAGTAAAAATTGAGACTATATGATGAGACTTATTGAGATTTAATTCCTCAAGGAAAGATAGCAAAGTTTCAGGTACCATAGTCAAGGTTATTTTAACTATGTAAAAATGACTACAGGGTGGGCCAATAAAAAGTAAGCCAACTTAATGGAATTTAATGAGAAGTTGTACAAATATTGTTTTTCTCTTTACTTTCGAATTGCCCTCATTCACGTTCTTTTTTAATGAAGTAATCATTCGAATTTGTCTTTCAAAATGTTGTTCACTGAAGAAGAAAGAACCGCGATAAGTTTTTTGCGTAAAACGAAAAATAACAGTGCTAGGCAATTTTTGAAACTGTTTCCGGAGAAAGGTTTTTTTTGAACACAAATTGAATAGGGAATTTTTTGTATCCTATTTAAGTACACATGTACACATTTTAAAATAAATTCCATTAACAAATAACAATTTTACGATTTTTATCAAGTTGGCTTACTTTTTATTGGCCCACCCTGTATAATGCTTTTTATAAGACTGGAGAGATATTATAGAATGTTTCAATAATAGTGCTATTCAAATTTATTTCTAAATTTATTTGTAGAATTAAATGATACGCACTGAAATGTTAAGTACATACTTTTGGGTTAACAAGGGTATGATTAAAGTATATCAATTTGGTCATAAAAATACACATCCAATTATGCAAAATAAATTCTTTATTCTTTTTTAAAATGCCCTATTTTTATTACAGTATCCTGAAACGTGATACAGAAATTTTAAATACTAATTCCAATTTCTGGGTAGTTTGTAAAATACTCGCAAAAAATGCCATACTGAAAAAAATCAATGTAAAGTACAGCAGAACCCTACTAATCCGGAATCCGAACAGTCAAGTTACGCCAGATCAAGATATATGATGAAAAACCTTTAAAGTCTTATGGTCAAATCTTTATATACATTAAGTACTGTATACAGGTGAATATGTGCCATATTATATTAATAATAATAATTTAAGATTCATATCACCCAAAGGCAAAGCAGCATGTATAGTATTATTGTTGCAATATAAATATTTTTTAATAAATGGAATGTACTATTTATAAAGAGTAATCTAACCAAACGGCACTTGCATTTATGTACGATTTTCTAGTTTATATTCAAAAAGTTAATATGCGCGCATTTACTAAAAACAAATGTAGCCTACTGTATACTATAAACTCAGAATAAATTCACACAGAACTTATTCATGCCGTTGTATAATATTTTCTACAAAGTTAAAAACCATTGGTCTGACTGACAGTGGCCGACAAAGACACAAATAGGGATATATGTATAACTAAAACATCATAATTGTGCGTTTTAAAGCAAATTGTTCTAATGTTTAAAAGTATAATTTGAAAAATACGTTTATAATGCTCAAAACTGCTGCTATGTTATCCGTTGTTTGCAAAATTAATTGCAGTGACTTTATCAATAGCTTGCCATTCAATGTGTCAAAATTAGAAAATCGAAGATATGATTTATGATATAGTTTTGAAAAAAGTTGTTCTGTTTTTTACTTATGAATTGTCGAAGATGTAATTGCATTGACCGTTTTTACTAAGTGAGCATTACCTGTTTGTTAGCCTTTGGATCTCACTCATCGATTTCGAAATCCTAAATTAGTAATGCCATTTTGGCTGCACCTTTATCACCTTGCTGACCCGAGGATTGATTAAAATGCAAGAGGCGATTCATGGGCGCGCTGACGAGACGTTAGAAACGGTCATTAAATCGTTGAAATATTTTACTAACAAAAAAAAAACCTATATCTTCACGTACTTTCTTGGATTTTGGTGATCCTCAGCAGAACAGTCATACCTAACGATTTTGAGGAGATTTATAGACTTCCTGTTTCAAACCTTGCCGGATTAACTAATTAAAATATTTCAGTACTATTTTCTCCGAAATGTTAAAAAGATTGAAATATATGAAAATTAATTTATTCGACTATAATATGCATTCAACAATAAATTCTTAGCAGATTTTATATATTCGTATATGTGAAATTTGTAGTAAAACAAAGTCAATAGAAGTAAAGTTTTTAAGCAAAATTTCTATACATTTTTAAGACACCATAAGTAAAATTTCGTGGAAAATTGTAAATACCATAAATACAATTTCAAATTGTGTGCTCAATTTTAGATTTCAATTAATGCACACTAATAAGTAGATAGAAACTGACAAACTATTATCATTGAACGTAACAATTAAAAACTTGTTATCATATTTTCTCCAAAGCTTTAACTGGAAAAACTGTCATACAATGACTCGGTGGCGCAACGGTAGCGCGTCTGACTCCAGATCAGAAGGTTGCGTGTTCAAATCACGTCCGGGTCAGATTTTTTTGCATATTTTAATTAACATGTTAGATTCAGGATAGATTGAAAACAGCATTACCTACCACATAACAAATAAAAACGATTGTAATTTAGAAAAGTAAAAGTAGCACTACAGTCACATAGTTGCTTAAAATAGCAGAATTCTACACCAAGTTACACTATCATAATCTGAAGATAGAGAATAGGAAATCCAAAAGCTATCACAGAAAAATCAATACAAAATCAATAAAAATTGATTAAATATTTTTCCCAAAGTTGAAAATGTTAATACCACCGTATGTAGACTCGGTGGCGCAACGGTAGCGCGTCTGACTCCAGATCAGAAGGTTGCGTGTTCAAATCACGTCCGGGTCAGCATTTTTTTGCATATTTTATTTAACCTGATGCATTAAGAATAGATTGTATACAACAATGCCTAACATATAAAACATAAATTGAATTTTAATATAGAAAACTGTAGAAGTAAGTCTATGTAGTTACATAGTTGTGGAAAACGGGATAACTTTACAGCAAGTTGAACTATCATGATATGCAGATAGTGAATGTCAAATCCTATATGTGTTACAGCAATCAGTCAATTAATTAATTAAAATTATATATTTTCTCCAAAGGTAAAACTGAAAATACCCTGATATGTCGACTCGGTGGTGCAACGGTAGCACGTCTGACTCCAGATCAGAAGGTTGCGTGTTCAAATCATGTCTGGGTCAGTTATTTTGCATAATTTTGTTAACATGTTTGATTCAGTATAAATTGTATACAACATTCCTACTTCATAACACGTAAAAATGAATTATAATATAGAAAACTGTATAAATAGGCCTACAGTTACAAAGTTGCTGAAAACTGGGTAATTTCATAGAGTTACACTATCATGATTCACAGAAAGATAATGACAATTCCTATATGTGCAAAAGAACAATTAATAAGAAATGATTACATATTTTCCCCAAAGGTGAAAATGGAAATCTGCTCAAATGTCGACTCGGTGGCGCAACGGTAGCGCGTCTGACTCCAGATCAGAAGGTTGCGTGTTCAAATCACGTCCGGGTCAATTATTTTTGCAAAATTTTGATAACATGTTTGATTCAGTATAAATTGTATACAACATTGCCTACCTCATAACACGTACAAATTAATTATAATATAGAAAACTGTAGAAATAGGCCTACAGATACACAGTTGTTGAAAACTGGATACTGTCATAGCAAGTTATGCTATCATGGCCTGAAGATATATAATAACATATCCTACAGGTGTAAAAGAACATTCAATAAAAATTGATTACATATTTTCCCCAAACATAAAACTGAAAATCGTTTATATATAGACTCGGTGGCGCAACGGTAGCGCGTCTGACTCCAGATCAGAAGGCTGCGTGTTCAAATCACGTCCGGGTCAATTATTTTTGCATAATTTTGTTAAGATGTTTGATTCAGTATAAATTGTATACAACATTGCCTACCTCATAACACGTAAAAATTAATTAAAATATCGAAAACTGTAGAAATAGGCTTACAGTTACAAAGTTGTTGAAAACTGGATACTTTTATAGCAAGTTACGCTATCATGACCTGAAGATATATAATAAGAAATCCTACAGGTGTAAAAGAACATTCAATAAAAATTTATTACATATTTTCCCCAAACATAAAACTGGAAATTGTTCAGATATAGACTCGGTGGCGCAACGGTAGCGCGTCTGACTCCAGATCAGAAGGTTGCGTGTTCAAATCACGTCCGGGTCAGTATCATTATTTTTTTTTTTTTTTTTTTTTTTTTTTTTTTTTTTTTTTTGCACGTGTATATTTTAAGTCAAAGTGTTTTACTATGATTTGTTTCAATTCATATAATTTCCTCATAAACGCATTATGCATTTAAAAATCTAGAAATAGGCCAACAGTCACATAGTTTGGCCATTTTGCAGAAACTCATCAAAACGTATTTTCACGTGAGAAGGACTGATTTACAACAATTATGGAAAGTTTATCACTAGAGCTACCAGCCTCTCACGTGAAAGACTGAAAGTACATGTTGTTTTGACCCTGTAGAAGCCTTGCTCGTCATGAATGGACGGAAGTTTTATCAGGTGGGTGTTGGTGGAGACAGGGTGGGCGGCCAGGGTGGGGTAGTCGTTAACGGTTGCCAATTACCGCACTGGTCATCCCACGTGTTTGCGGATATAACGCACAAAAGATAAAATCAGGCCAACCCACACTTATATCTACCTCAGCCATCTGATGGAGTGGAAGAACTGGATTAGTGATGTTGGGAAATAAAAAAACTGATATTTGCGCTAAGAAAAATATGTAAGATAACCATCTCGACAGTACTCGCAGTTCTGACATGATCTTCACTAAAGTATACTATAAAGGCAGAAACAACAAGCTTAACTTTTTTCCTTGCCTAAGCAGGAACTATAGAAAAACTGACATGTGCAGGATATGTTTCATGAGGAAATGGCCATATTCCTTAAGAGGTTATAGTATGGGCCGTGCTGATTAAAAAAAAACTTGTATGTGAACACATGTCCGATGCTCGACGATTTCTAAGAAATAGTACGGAGAACGGGTTATGCACGGAAACAATGCAGTGATAGCACTGTAAATAAAAAGATTATTACTTCTGAGTTTTGTTTAATGGTAAATTCCTTATCACAATACAGGTTCAAAAATGCCACCGTCAAACTTGATGCACTTTGCACCTCATGTGAGCAGATATTTATTATGTTGTTAGTTCCGACATTGCTCTTAATTTACTATCAGTATCAGGCTATCACTGCAATATTTCCGGTCTTTGTAAAATCGGATGTGTCCATATCAACTTATCAAGTTATTTATTCAGCATGGCCCATGTTTTCATTCCTCAAGGTAAAGCAGCTTCTTATTCACTGCGTAACAAACGCTGCCAAATTTCATTTTTTAAACAAATTAAATAGTGGCCCTATGCACAACTATAAGGCTATCATTTCATTTTTATAAGCAACTTTCAATAATTTTTCTCCATTAAAAGCGCCGGAACATTAATATGCATTTTATTTGCAGTTTAGCATAATGTTCTAGTCATGATTAAAAATTTTAAAAATTCAATCCTGTATTCGTTTTTTTTCTTCCACTAATAATTATAATCTTGACAGGTCATTTGTTCTTGAATAAAACCTCATGGCTGACACACACACACATATATATATATATATATATATACTGTAAATTCTCAAATTAGTCAAGCTAAGATCATATTAACTGTTTCGAACTTGCAGGACGGAAATCTCCTGGAAATGAACACTGACATGTTCAAGCCCATGAATGAAATATATTGCAATTCGTCATATTTTTTTGTCGTATTTTTCCTTAGCTGATGTAATTAATTTGTGTCAACTCCCTATAATTAAGCGCTTTAATTTCATTCTTCGAATCGATTCCATGACCCGTGGGTTTGGCGCCATAAAATTTCGCCTTCTTAACACGTTTAACTGCCAAAAAGGCGAACTTGATTTTCAACAAGTTGCCATCCCACAGTTAATTAAGAGCTAACAATTAAAAAAGGGACTGCCGCCAGTTGTTGCCATTGAACCAATTCGACAAGCCACTTAATTTCTTCTTATATCACATTGAAAAGTTTCATGCTGATGCCATGGCCAATCAATTTCTTTTTCAACACCCCCTCAACGGCCTGTCGATATGGCTTGGTACCATTTTCGAATAGTAATTACTCTTTTATGATAAGGGTATGAATGGAATAATTGAAGTTCAAAGCAGTGGGTGTTTGTATGTATGTTCACCTTGTTACAAAACGAAATTTAAATGCGAGATAAGGCGGTGGTAACAATGGCAAGTTGAAATCGGACCATTCTTATATCCACTGAATTTATAAGCAACATAAACAACTCAATTTTGGAACATGTCAACATTTTTTTAACATCCTATCTCTCAAGAAGCGATAACTTGATGGATGACAAGTACGAATTTCAAACAGGTATATTTATGTTCCATAAGTCGATCTAAACTTGCATCCTAAATACAAAGTTTTTGTTTGTCGTAAATAGTTTTTGAAAGATATAAACAAAACAAGAAACAGTACTAAATCGTTCCAAATGCCATTCCACAGTGTTAAATGTCTTAAAACGACGCCGGTAGTAAGTTTTAAAACTTGACCAAATTGGTTACATGCTCGATGCAGTAAAAATATTTTTCAGAGAAATATAGCTTTCGGAGATTTTAAAAGAAAAACATAAAACGAGCAGTAAAAATGTCGTCGTTTTTTAGTCAAAATTCTTGAACTCTGTTTGATGAATGTGTTAACTCGATTATCCCTGCTTGTGGGGTCAGTGTAGAACGACTACAAAATAACATCGTGTTCGAAAACATGTTTTTCCTTTGATGGCTAAATTTACAAAATCACCAAGTTAAGTTGCTAAACATCATATGTATTTCTTGCAATAAACAAACGTCCTACATTTGCAAAATTAAATTTTAGTTGACATTTATCGAGCTTATAAAGTTTAAAACTACATATACGGATGTAGGGATCAACCAGTCATTCGGATTTTCTAAGTTTACTAAGTACTAACCATAGTTATATGGAAATGACTTATAACTTTATTGGTCAGCCCAACTGCTTGATTGATCATTAAACTGAATTCACATTAACCACAAACTAAATTAATGGCATTAATTGACATTACCATTAACATTAAGGAGCACTGAAATAGGTTGGCGTAACCTGTTTTAAAGGCACACAATACTTGTAATATATTTATTATCATTTTATGTTCAACTTGCACATTTATGGTATGCATGCTACATATACATGCACTATGTAAGGTACACGTGTATGTAAACATTATATTATATAATGTAGTATATATTGTTTTGTTACCCTTTTTTTCCATGAATTTCAACTAACCTGGTGTCATATAGAAAATTGCATATAATTCGGTATATAAAGTATACATAATGTCCACAAAAAAAAAGAGAAACCTTTTTCAGAAATTCGTAAGCTTTTTAATCAAAGTAAATCCAATTTTGCACAAATACAGGTAACAAACGTACAAAAAAACAGGATTTCAATTTGTACTCAAAAGTGACCTACATCCACTACATGCCCGGAGGCGCTTGCGCCTTTGGACAATGGGGTATTTTCACCACTTCTATTTTATGGTGGAATATCAACCTTTATACTCCAACTAGAAGATAGATGCT
>JAQGBW010005325.1:0-12196 GCA_034698625.1 Julus scanicus
CCCCCCCCCCCCCCCCCCCCCCCCCCCCCCCCCCCCCCCCCCCCCCCCCCCAAACTCAGATTCCGCCCCGGGTGACAATACCTGTAGCTACGCCACTGGGAAATATGTGTTCCTATATCTGTTTGTATGGTCATGTTTCACCAAATGTGTTACTATATTATTTTGTATGGTCATATACGTGTTCCTATATATCCCTTTGTATGGTCATGTATGGCAATATGTGTTCCTATATCTGTTTGTATGGTCATGTTTCACCAAATGTGTTACTATATTATTTTGTATGGTCATATATGTGTTCCTATATATCCCTTTGTATGGTCATGTATGGCAATATGTGTTCCTATATCTGTTTGTATGCTCATGTTTCACCAAATGTACGAGTTACTATATTCTTTTGTATGGTCATATATGTGTTCCTATATATATCCCTTTGTAATGTCATGTACATGGCCGTATGCGTTCCTATGTTCTTTTGTAGGGTCATGTACATGGCCACATGTGTTCCAAAATCCCTTTGTATGGCCATATATGTGTTCCTATATTCCTTTCTACGGTCATGTATGGCCATATGTGTTTCCATATTCCTTTGCATGGTTCATGTATGAGCCTAATTGCTTCGCTATGGCTTAAACGTGACTATGGACCTACATATGTAAGCTGACTAAGCTCAAAGTATGACAACAACTCTTACATCATGTTTATGATCAATCAAACGTTTAATTTGATCCATACTATTTATGAACATTCTAGGAAGAAAGACTATCTGTACATGTCCATCGAAAAGATAAACATGGTGGATAAGTCAGGGGTAAATATGGTTCATACTGTATCCTTATACATGACTGTAAATGGTGATTCAATAGTTAAACACTGCACTTATACAAGTCAATACATCACCATACATGGCTTTGCCAACCGGGTAATGTCCTTTAGGGGCGGAATGTCTCCTGAACCGATGTTCATCCTCATATGCTGATACAAAAAGTTCATTAAAGACGTCGAAAATGAGTTTTCGGTTTTTAAAGTAGGGAAACACCTGCTACAAGCCTAAGCTTTTTAATTCAAAAGTGTTGTTTTGCTTTTTTTACGATTTTTTCCTCACCCACAACATCACCGGATGTCATTCAGAGTAACATCAGTTGCAGCCACGATGCAATTAAAGTTAGCTATTAGATATATGTTGCCTCCACGGCACCACAGGATCCTAATTCGAAATTAAAATACAAAAAAAATCACACTGCGAACAATAAGAGCCGACAAATCTAAACAAAGAATCCATCTAACGTAAATTACAAAACTTTTCACCGTGGATTTCTTTTTCACAGAATATATATGCTCAAAAAAGCCCCACCGTTACATCAAAATATTGCGTTTTTTTGGGACTTGGGTTCATTGATTGCACAAATGCACTACTGAAGGTTAAATTTGATCGATGATCTGGTAATCAAGTAAAGTATCGCGCCCGTGGTTCCAAGGGGAGAATTCACGTTACTTCGATCCATTTGCAATAAATTGCAGATATTTTTTCATTTATTACAATCAACCGAAATAAGGTGCAAAATGATTGGGAAAAGAATTTCTGGAATATACTTCACATTTTATCCGCTAGGGGGCCATTCAAAAAGGACACCTACGAAATTGACACTCACCCTCTGTCCAGATTGTATCTATTTTAACACAGAACTCCTCATCACTAATTAACGTCCTTAATATTTTCGGAAAAGTAGGGTGTCCAGACAATGTGTTGGAACATACAAAGGCCCATACTATAAATTTCCAAGCACCCATCTCGCTGCCAATTCCACAATATTTTTCCGATTAACAGAAATTTCCAGTCCTCGAAGGGAAATTCCAGCATAATATTGGTGTTTAATACAAAGTTAGGCATAATTCTTGACTTTTCCAAGGTTTTAAAAATGTAAGCACTTTTGAGCCTGGTGACATTTCTTCTGGTGTCCATATCTGCTTTCACTGACCTTTAACACTTACTTAATTAAACAGAAATTCCAAAAACTGAAAAATACCATCATTAGTGGACGTCCTTAATGGCTTCTTTTCTCCCCCTCCCCCCCTTGTCCACATACGGCAGACCCCCCTACCCTGTCTTGAGGATGTCCTTTTTGAATGGCCCCTGCCAGCGCCACCAGAAAATCAAAGAAGCTGAACGAATGTGTTTACTTATTTATCATGAGCTTATTTAACTATCCTTAAGACCTATAATGACTAAATGCATGTGGAAAAAATTCTGAAATGTAGCAAACAGAAATTTGAAAAGCATGGAGTTATGTAAAAACAAGGCACATCATGACTTACTGTCATCTTGGATGAGCATCCAATTTAGAAATTCAATGAACCGGTTACCATGACGCCGCCTGCATTTTCCAGATTTCTCAATTGGATACTTCATTGCGGTCAACTTAAATGAAAACTAGTGCAAGAGCAACCGAAATTTACCGGATGCATTCTCATCCACTTGAATAACTGAAAATTATATTTTTCGTTGTAATATGTAAGTATTGAAGCATAAGTGGTTGTGTATATAGAATACATAATGTATGTTGGTACTATATATATCTTGAGCTTTAGATTTGTTTCTTGCAGTTTTAGTCAACACTATTAAAATATGTAATACATGTTAATACAATAGAACCTGTCTAAATGCATACTCTTGGGACCAATGAAAAATATACATTTAGACAGGTCATGCGTATAGACAGCTTCGTCAACAGACATCCGCACAACAGCTGCCAAATATGGAATTGTCCCTTTTTTCATTCCTAGATGACTCACTAGTTATTGGGCACCATTTTAGTGCACCCATACCTCGTTTTACAGCCTAGACATGTTCCGGTAAAATAGGCTGTATCGCGAAAAGCCGTATAACGAATCAATTATTGCAATAGGAATCCATGCAATTCAATTAGATCCGTTCAAAAAAATCATATGTATGTATGCACTGTGGAACTGCAACACCCCCAATCACTGGATATCATCGATAACATTTATAAGTTCCATAGTTGAAATTCACTTATGAAATCATTGGGAACAATACAAATTATTCATTATTACTTTAGGAAGGTTTATTCATTTTTACATCTGTCTCAAGTAGGGACTAGCACATGTTATGCATTTAGAGAGGTTTTTGATTTGCTCATGATGAATTTAGACAGGTTCTACTGTATTAACTTTTGCAATACTGCAATATTTAGGACAAAAAAAAAATATCTGCCAGCATCAGGTATTCAATATACAATGATGAAATACCAGAAATCCAGAACGCGATTTCATAACATTAAACGGAAAACATCGCTTATAACAAAGATGATTGGCAAAAAAGAGCATTTTTGGTGACTTCAATATATGTATGTAGAGGCATTATAATAAACTAGGTCCAATCTCAGACGACTAGGTAATAACGCAGAAATCCAATAAACATGTTATGGATCAATAGTGGAAAATGTACATGGAATTAAGAGTGGAATGGAAGAGTAATTTGGAGAAAACTCATTAATTTAAGTGACCGCAGCTGCAAGGGATACGATCTAATATTCCTGAAATTCAGGGAAAAAAATGTAATGTACGGTAGAACGAAGTTCAAATGAACTTCCACCATTTAAACGAATGCCTCGAAGCTTTTATGACTCAATATCGCTTCTGGTGGTCTAAGAAAGGAATTTTTGAAAAGACTTTCCCATAACCATCATCTTTTAATTGCGCTTCATAATACTGAAATGCCTCTTGCCATTAGGTTGTAAATAACACCAGAATTTGAAGTAAAAATTATGTGAAAATATTAATAATATGGATGATCACTTTCGCTATTTTACCATAATTTTACTGAATACAAAATGCATTATATTAAACCATTGACATGTAATGTGGAGAAAGTTTGCATTTTACTGCACGAGGAAATCATAAAAAAACGACTCATTTTAAAAAATTTTAAAATCCGTTTACCTAAATTTTAAAAAATAACTAAAGATTACATAAGCTAGATAATATACGAACTTTTATTACTTTATAAAGCTATAAGCAATCTTAATGCTCAATTGAAATTCAATTAATATTTTCTAAAAGCTATTGCATTAGATTTGTATGAATGGAGATTTGGGTTTGGATAAAACCTTTGTTTGTATTTTGTTTATTAGGAAATGGGAGGTTTTTAGAGAAACCAAATCTTCTTTAGCTTGGCATTTTTAAATTATTTTTTGGTCCTTTTGTCGTGTATTTTTATATTTTACTTATTAATCTAATCTTATTTTCAAACAGTTTACAAAAATCAAAATTTTATAATTTCTAAAATAAACATGCTCAAATCGGTATGTTTAAAGCAAGTACACTTGTATAAACACTGTACAAAATATTTATTTTTTATTATAAATTATTGTAAACGTATGTTTAAATAAATATTTTGATATAATAAGGATCAAATGGGAACAGTATTTGCAAAAAGGTTCATATAGCAACATAGGTTAATGTCCAAATGCATTTGGTATCTGTAGTGGTCATTCAAAGCAGCCAAGCAAATATACGAAAAGGTACATCTCCAAAGTGCAATTCAATGTTGCATGCGTCTCGGAAAGTCCAATGATTATATATAAATGATATGAAAATCTCAACGATGCCATTTTAGCCATTCTCATATGAATAGAAAGGTCAACAATTTACCATTGCAGAAAAATAAATGCATTGAAATACGAACCTAGGGCTGACTATTGATTTTTGACCAACTGGTCGGAATGAAAATATTTAATAAAAGAAAAACCCATACATAGTTATGCAGAAACAAAAATGAAATATATAAACCCTACATGTATGTATCGAAAATACACTCTTAATAAGTTGTGTACCACAGGTTCAATTCCAACATTTAAGATACAGGAAGGACAATTTCTCGTTCTAACAATGTGAAACGAGCACATCAAATACTATGCACTAGTTTTTACGTACAACTTCTTTTTACCTTAATTTACAGCTAAGATTCAAGCTCATTGTAACTAGAAAAAAACGTAGAAAATAGAAAAATGGTCTTTTTGCCCCAACAACTAAATTTGATTAGATAACATTGATTTAAGGAATCCATAAAAAACGATTTCTTATTGGCTAAACTGCCATCGACTGACATTTTTCAAGTTTCCAAAAAAGAACAAAAAAAACCGTAGACCACAAACGGAAATTAATCCCTAAAATGTGCTATCTTTCTTTTTACAAAATGGTACCTTCTAAACGCCGGCTAATTATCCATCAGTTATCCAGATCATTACTCACTTCAAGTTCCAACCGAATTAACTGGAATCTCAGAGATCTAAAATGAAGACAAACGATTTTCTCTGCATTGAATGTCAATGGAGCTGAGAAGCCAATTTTGGGAAAACAAAGTAAACCGCTGCTCAAAAGTAAAGCTAAACTATAATTTAAGATGGATTTTCCCTTCAAATAAGATGAAGAAATAAACGGATAATTCTAAAATTTAAATGTGTTAAATACTGGAAAGCATACCACTTCCTAAGGTTAATACAATAGGACCTATCTTAATGCATCCTGTATAAATGAATAATTTCTCTAAATGCATAAAATGTGTCGATCCCGACTTGGAACTTATGTATAAATGAATAAATCTCCCTAAAGTAATAATAAATATTTTTTATGTTGGCCCACACAATTAATACCCAAATTCAACATGCATGCAGGGAGATAAAAGGCAATTACTGTACTTGCACATGCACTAAAATGGTGCCTGTCTAAACACATAACCTGTCTAAATGCATATTTTTCACCGGTCCCAAGTGTCTCCTATTAGACAGGTTTTACTGTATTGTGCTTTTTTTATTTGCAAAGCAAGACATACGCTACATCCCTGTATATGCAAAGTAGCCAACAACTTAAAAATGGGTAAAGTTGGCAAACCGAGAAAAAGTAAGCCAAGGAGAAGGATAGTGTAAAAAAGCAAAAAGCAAACTCTCCCAATTTCATGCACAAAAGCCTAAGAAATCCAAAACCCAGTGAGTGGAACAATCAAATTCAGCTGTGTGAAGCAAAAAAAAAGTTGCCTTGAAGCGAGAAAATAAATGCGAAAGATCAACCCTAGGGTTTAAATGTGTCAAAAAATCAACCGTTAGACGACTAACAATTGATGAGATGTAAAAGAGTTGTAAATATATAACGACACAAAATCCTATTAAAATGCGCTGGAAATGCGACGCTCCAAGTCGTCAAAACAACCGGGACAAAAAAAAATTGCCAGCTTGAGTTTCAAAATCAGCCTTAATTTTCGCTCTTTCACGCACATGAATAAAATATGATGCATTTTATGCGGTCTCAATTATGTATATAAATACTGCATAATGCAGATTCGTCGATTCTTACACGCCGCACTTGAATTTCACCGAATTACAAACACTTAAAATCCCTGTCTGCCGAGGATTAAATTCCATTGCGGAATGCTATCCCATCCAATTTTCAAAATTTGCCATGTTTTATCCAATAAAAAAGCTTTTATGAAAGTCCCTGACACATTCGAGGAGACGAGGCTTAACATAATCTTTCTGACAAAAAACATAACTGGCTCTACTAAAACTAGAAGAGGCTTTAAAACTGTATTTTCGTTAGTCACCAGTCGACAAAACCGGAAATTGTGGCAGTGTTTGAGAGGCTTTCGAAATGAACCCTTCATTTCATTCCTTATTTCCTGCACCTGATGACTGTTAAAACAATGTGTCAGGAATGGTGGACATTTTTGGTGCACCTTGAAAGATTGGAAACGCATGGTGATGATCCAAGTTGACCACTAACACTAAAAGTCGTTAAACATGAAAAACAAGGAAGTTATTCAATTTTAAATTTTCCACATGTATAATCCAAACAGATTTCGTTGATATTGCATTTCAAAACGCCAACTTTGACCTGTCCATCATAACACATCATTGGTTTAACACCATTAGAAGAATTTTATGTAATTCCAAGTCTACAGACAAATTTACTCTTCAGTATACAAAAACTGAAGTAGGCCTATACTTATTTAAATAATTCCCCAACAAGTTACACTTATTTGTTAATTATGTTTGATAGTTGTTTTTCGGATTGATAACTTTTTCTTTACAGCAAATGTATAACTAAATACACAGAAACGATTCAAAATAAATTTAAATAGTTTGTCATCCATTGCATTGTTTATGCATAAACAATGCAAAAGATTCCAAAATTAATCCAGAGGATAAACACACTCGTGATATTTGAAAAATCTGCATTCAATGCTGGCTATATTCTCAAAATGGGCAATGTGAATTATGACTAAACTGCACACAGTCATTGATTTCAACAACATTGACATTAGCCCTTTGAAAACAACTTTCCCAAATACATTAAACTTATTGAAAGAGAATAAATTGGCGACAAAAAAAAACAAACAATTGTTTGTTTAAGGATGAAATCGCCATTCTGTGAGAATGAACATTTTCTATCTCCAATAATTTTTCGCTCCACATTGAGGATAATATCGAAGTGGAAACCAATTGGACGCATTTACGTTTCAATAAGATCCAAAGTTAACACTTCCACATTGGGAGTAGGGATATCATAAAAAATGGCTTTTCCTAACCAAATGTCGTATGGAGTTCAGCTGAAAGAGACCATTGTTTGATATCGTGAATTTCAAAATCGCTGGTGGGTGAAATAGATTGCAATAATCGTTCGTCTCATAAATGGGCACCCACGCTGATAACACTGAACAGTTATTGAAGCAAAGCACTAATAAAAGCTAATTTATGAAACATAACAAGGAGTATCGAAAGTCTCAAATGCACACTTTCGTTCACTATAGGATTTCACCATCAATGCCATATCAAATCATTTAAAATAAAAACAATGTTGTCGTCCGCTGTTGTATCATGAAATATTCAAATGCTCAACGTTTTCCTTCACGGTATACACGTCAAGAAGGAAAATCTCCAAGGTCCTTCATCCACACCAATATCTGACTAAAGGGATTTATTGTGTCACAGAGTCAAGTACTTCAAACACCAAAAACTCTTATCATAAGATCTTCATTTTTTCATCCATTGTTTTCTGAATCAGATTCAACAACGCTGGAGCATTGCATGTGATTTTTTTAAACTCATACCGAACAGGATAAGCATGATGTCTTCTTTGTTTGACACCTTTTAAGATAAAATCCTTTTAAAGGATAACAACGATGCCTCTCATGTGAATCCATTCATTTTTAACCTAAAGCTGGTGCATCCATACTAGAGTATTAATTTTCACTATAAGGTCACAGTAACTTAGTTAATTCGCTGTTAATACAACTTCAAAGACCCACTAGAACAATGATTCAATACCGATCTCATAGGCAAAATAAAGTATTTTGTGTATGAAACACATTCACAGAACAGAAAATTCATGGAACAGAACTGATATAAGATTTTATGAAACAGTTTTAAAGAACTAGTGGTTTAGATCTAGAATGTTGAAAATAGACAAAAACGTCCAGAACATGGACAATTTTGGCCAATTACAAGCCAAATACTTATAGAATCACCAGTATTATGCAAGGCATGGCAGAGCCGAAAATTACTTACGTGATATAGAAATTGTATTTTACCTTAGAAAAATCGCATTTTACCTTAGAAAAATCGCATTTTTAATGCAGAAAGTAGCAAAGTTTTTACCCCAAAATCTAAATTTTAACGCGGAATACTTGCATTTCTAAAACAGAAAAATCACACTTTTAATGCAAAAGTGAAATTCGCCATTTATATTATGCCGATTCGACTTGAAATTTGTAAAATTGTGTAGATTTCTGGAGAGGGAGGCGGGGGATGGGGGAAAGGGAAATGGTCTATCCTAAATAGCCACCAGCCCTCAAATATACGGCCATCGTGACAGCGCTAGCAAATTTATTAACGTGGGACTGCCGTTTTATGAAAAGTTCATGTAAGCCGATATACCGCCGTGTAAGCCGTGACCGGTAGCCGTTACACGCGCTGCTGAATAACGAATATAACATGGGAAATACTGTAATGACTAAAGCTATGTTCGCACAGTCTCCTAAGTGTCTCCTAAGTCGGAAAAAGTTAGGAAAGAGTCACCTTACGTGGATGTGCGAATGCAGCTCTCCTAAAAAACTTCTCTTAGCTAGGAGAGTAAAGTTAGGAGACTCCTAAGTGACTGTGATGCCAGACTATGCAGTCGGGTAGTTGAAATTATATCAGCTTTGATCCCTACGAATATGGTCACACTAGTTCCAAAGTCAGGTTTTGTACATTTTGGCTGGAAATAGAACAGTAGAAATAGAACGCTATTCAAATTTACCATATGGCGCTTTAGCTAATTTCTGAAGTTAGGCGAATGGTGCGAATGCTACTCTCCTAACTGACTTTTAGGTGACTCTCTTAGCTAAGAGACTATTTAGGAGACTGTGCGAACATAGTTTATGACTATGACGTGTAACGTGACCTTTGAGACGGGTACTCACAAGGAGTCGCTACGGTGTTTTTGAGACAGCCATACATACACTACACTGCACCCTGCTCCATCCCTTCATTCCAATGGGATTTCAGCATATGCCACTTCCCAAGTAAGCACTTTGCTGTATTAGTGGCATTTTGCTATTGACCCTCATCCCCCTCAAAACCAAGCCTTTCCTCCATTGTTGCATTCTCCATTCCATTCCTATAATCCTTCAGGGTCTGACATGTGCATAACAAATGCCTAACATCCTCCCCCTCTCCCCATGGAACGCGGCCTTTCGATCAGTTCCTCAAATTATCAATAGATGGCACTACGAGTTACGTTCTCAACTTTGTACAGCATGAACTCGCTTAACGATGTCTTTTACGGCAAGAATCTTTGGTAAAGCGTTAACACGGATGAAAGAGGGGAAAAAGAGAGAGGACGCTGCACCACTAATGGAGATATACGCGATAAGTGAATTGGGGTAATCACAAAGGTATCCACTTTTTTCTGCTGATACAAAACTAAATTAAACCTATTTAATGGGCTTATAATGGTATTAATTAGCCAGTTAACGATCGCAAAATGACATTACCCTCGCGGAAGGTTTCATTTGACTGGAAGTCCAGCTGAGAAAACCAATACCAAAGTCTAAAAAAATTTGCGCAGTTTTCTGCGAAATTGCCTCATCTTCAAATAAGAGAATTGGGGAATCTTGCCAACCAGACGGCGCTACTTAGACAACGGTATAAAACAAATAGAAAAAAAGTCATTAAATAAATTTGGGACATTTGAATGAAATGAGAACGGAATCAAGAATGACTAGGATTGATAATGTGCTCAACAGTCTGAGTAATGAGAATTTCTCGATCTCAAAGAACTAAAAAGATTTCAATGTCAATACGATAAAAAAAATATGATCCTGGCAAGGCATAGAAAAACTTTGTTTACCACCTATCTGGGCAAATAAAATTACTTGTTAGTCTCGTATCTCACGTGTCATAATTTTTTATCATGAAATTTAGTTTAATTTTATAAATACTTAAAACTAAAGTTTTTTGATATCTATAGTATATACAATCAATGACAATGCACGTCTGCGTTGATGAATAGTATAGGAAAAACTTCAAAAATAATTATTCCAATTTTGAATTCAATTATTCAACATCATCCAAGATTATAAAGGTGCATTGTTTTTATTCTAAAGGCAATATCGCTAAACTGAAAGCAAAAAAAAAGCTAATTTTCGAGGAAAAACAAGATGAAAAAGAAGAAGAAGCACAAGTTTTAAACTTATTATTAATTTATGAATTCATTTTCAATCTATTATTAAAAACACACAACAAATGCGGGTTATAAATGTAGGGCATTATTTAACTATACACCTTGAATTTAGTAGAATATAAAATACTCGATACATGTAAAAACTGAGGAAAAGTACTCGTTAGGAGATAACAGTGTCATTTTGTTTGCTTATGCATACGTACTTCTTACAACAGCGCTCTCGCTAATGGCTAGCATATACCTTTCTATGCCATATCAGGTGAATTACATTCATCACCAGTCAAGAATATAAAAGCAGAACCTGTCGGTTAAACTTCATAAATGATTAATTACATTTATTTGAATAGAGCATTTTGGTGCTGGGAATACGGGCTTATCGGTGGATATTTATCATTGACATTAGACCACAAAAAGGGTGGCACACAGTATCATAAGAAGAGAAAAGAATGAAAAAAGCAATTGAAAACGCGAGCTTACTAAACCATTTTTTTAGCTCAATTATAAAGCAGTAAATTGCAAAAAAAAAAACGTCGATAGACATTCAGCGAGTAGAACATGGAAGAAACAGGATTAAATAATGCCACTACTTCGCTTCATTAATAACCATTCTAAGAAGAAAAATTGATGAAAAAACCTCACTGATACGTTATTGGCATGTTGATGTTGAAAGGTCTGTATCACGTAGATCACATAAAGAAATCATAACGTGGAAAAAGTGACTCAATGCGTGCACTTATGGAAAAATGATAATACTGATATTGATCCTAAAAACAATAGCATCATCGTATAGCTAACCAAGAAAACATGAGTGTCAAGCTACATTTTAACAAAGCTAATTTTTTTTTAAAAAAAGTAGCCGCAACTATATTGTATAACAAACGAGGAATGGAGCAACCATTAATCAAGTGTATTGAAAACATGTGACATTTAAAACTGTCACAGTTCTTGGATTACACCAGGGTGTTTGTGTACATCAACTGTTTAAGCACATTTCAAGAATTTTAAGGCTCATATCTTACATTTTCAAGGACCACTCCCACGACCTATTTCCGCAAAATTGTTCCAAAAAGTAGGACATTTTTTTCTAGAGAATTTCAAAAAAATAGTTCGCTTGTCTTTGGAAATTCCAGCATTGTGTGAGGCAAATTCAAGCACATTTATCCAATTTCAAGACGACTTTACACCCTGTTACTACTCCTAGAACCTGTCTAAATGTATCCTGTGGAAATGAAAAACCTCTCTAAATGCATAAAGTGTGCCGGTCACAACTTAAGACCCATGTAAAAATGGATAAACCTCCCTAAAATAATAATGAATAATTTTTATTGGCCAAAATGATTTTGAAAGTTGGCCAACACAATTATAACCAAATCACTGTACTTGAACATGTGTGAGACCTTACTGCCAAATTGGCGCATTTATAATTTGACCTTCGTCCTACCGACTCGGTACATTCTTTTAA
>JAQGBW010005326.1:0-12194 GCA_034698625.1 Julus scanicus
AACTTAAACCATGGTATGGCTTGGAATAAATTTCGCTGTTATGCCTAGGCTTAATTTTGTCATTAAACCTGAGCTTAATGCTAATCCACAGTGGATATTACCAATTTTTTCAGCCTAAGCTTAAATAATTTAAACCTGACTTCTGGACTAAATATTTCTTAGGTCTCAGCTTAGTCTGGGTTGGATCTCTCAATTTCTTCCTAATCTGAAGTTTAAACACCTTTAGGCCTCAGCTTATAATTTAAGCCACGATGGATATCCCCACTGTTAGTGATAATGCCCTTGTGACTAGGCAATGCCTGATAGCACCTATGTATGTAGTGATTGTCCATTTTTTATTCCTAGGGGCAATTTTGTCAATTTTTAGATAAATTTAAAACCAAATTTAGGAAGCATTGCTTAACCTAAGCGTAACACAAATTTCTTATAAGCTTGTAGCATTATATAAAAATAGGTGAAAATGTTTGACAAAATCGAAGAATTATTGCTGCTACTTTAAATTGGGCAATAGCTACTTGCATTAATGCTTCCAGTAATTGCACGTTCTTAATTTGTCAGTTATTATATCAACTAATAACCACTTGCAAAAATTGTTGTGCGAGGTACAACTTCTCATATACTGAGTCATATAAACGTAGAACCCAATAAAAAATCACAACTTCGTGAAAAATGCTTCGATTTAAATGAAATTTGGCACTTACATAGAACAATAGAGTAGGAACAAAAACTTGTTCCGGCGGACAATGGACAAATTTTGGGTTTTTTCGTTATTCAACAAGACGGTGCGCCCGCTCACCGTGCTCGAGAAACGGTTAAACTGCTGGAACTGGAAACGCCACAGTTCTTCAAACCCAACCACTGGCCACCAAACAGTCCGGACTGAATCTGGTGGACAATAAAATTTGGGGAATTCTCCGAGAAAAGTTTTATAAATCGAAGATTAATAATATCGAAGACTCGAATCTACGAATTAAGAAAACTTGGATTGAACTCGACCGGTCGTATAATCGATTCGTCAATCAAAGAATGGCGCGCAAGACTCCGAGCTTGTATAAAGGCCACCGAAGAAAATTTTTAGAACATTTTATAATTCAATTTTGTTCCTACACTATTGTGCTATTTCATTAGGTTCTACCTTTTATGACTCACAGTATAGTACCTACATAATTAAAAAAGGATATTTACAAGGATAATACACGGTTTAAAAAGTTCTTTAATGAATTTTTATTCTTGAGTATTGAGTAAAAATGTGTAGATCATGTGCAGAGGGGATCTCATATATAATCTGGAAAAATTTAAAAATTTACTGCATATATCTATACTACAGAGCATTTTTGATGCGTGTACCTTTATAAATACAAAAAATAATATATATTGAGATCACATTTTTTTCTGAAAATCACGTTTAAAAAATAAAGTTGGATTTATATCCTAATTATCCCTTTTTCTAGTTGAACGCATTTAAATTTGTATTTTATTAGAGTACATTTTACTGGTTGTTTATCTTGTTTTTTTTTGCAATTTAAATGAACAGCTACAAATGCGATTTTTTTCAGATAAAACTTGCTGTTAATTCAGCGTGAAAAATCGAGTGTTTGCTATAAAGTACGATGGCATTGATAGTAATAGCTATAATAATTCTAAGCTAAATGTATCGCTTTTTTTAAAGAAAAAAAATGCTGTAGATACAGTAATTGCTGAAGTTACGTGAGCTTGTCTTCAGATTTATTATCTTAAATATCTTCAACTGTATTAAGTTATCGTCTTTCACAAGATTCAACTTAATCCGATATGATAATGATATAGTTCACTATCGTGTTTAGAATTTATTAGATTTAATACGATTTCCAGTTGCTTCCTTCTTTTGTGCAAGATATCTATTTTTTATTTGTAGTTCACATAAGTAGAAAACAGTCATGGGTTTATGAAGTTGATCTTAGTAGTATATTTCGTGGATATTTGACCATTATTTTCTAAAATATTTTTAGAGTATTAGGCTAGAGTATAATTGAAAAATATTTCTTAAATACGTTATCCAGAGGTAAAATTGGTAACGTAGTTAAGTTTTTGTTGTTTTAAATTTTCAAAACTTACGCATTGTACGTAAATATGAAATTGTTAAAAAGCAAATGAAAAAATGATTATAACTGATTACAAACTAAATTTTCTAACTTTATAATTATAAAATTGAAATATTTGCATATCGTTATTAACATTAACATGTAATAAAAGTTATAAAAATTTAAAACTGCACTTGCATTTTTTTTAAAAATGAAATAATCCATGCATATACAATATGTTTTTTTTTATAAATTTAAAATAATTGTAACGGCAAACTATTTCTTTTTGAAAGAAACTATATATCGTTTATAATAAATTGTTTTTTGGGGAAAATTGAGGGCATTCCTGTGGGAAATTCGATAACTTCACCGTTCCGTAGAAACATACGTATTATTGCGGTTTCATTTTTTCTTCTGAAATTTATCAATATCTATTTTTATAATAAATGAGGATCACTCTATTTTTTTTCACAATCATTTTTGACATTACAAGTAGAGTTTCTGTATACCTCCCAATTTGATTTATTGAAAAAAAAGCCTATCTCTCCCCAAAGAATTTGTGACAATTCATCATTTTTGAAGTTTTTTTTTTTCCAAATTAATTTTCAATATTCATGATTTATATTCATTAATTATTTTTGACATTATTTCAGATGCAAAACCCCAGCTCCTTAGGGTATTTGAATCGCAAGTTCTTCGTCCAGGAACATCTCTGTCTTTGTTATGTGTTACATCCGGCAATCCTCCTCCGCAGGTCAAGTGGACATTGGATGAAATGTCAATTCGCAGTTCGGATAGATTTTTTCTTGACTTACAAATCAATGTACACGGTGACGTCATAAGTTACGTCAACATCAGTGACATCCGTCCGGAAGATGGTGGCGAATATAAGTGCGTCACTAGTAACAAAGTTGGAAGTGTTGAACACAGGCAGCGGATTGACGTTCATGGTAAGCGAAATGAAACTTTTTTTTTTTATAAAATCCATAAATATTGATTTACATATAGGAAAATTGGAGCAATGTAGCCCTTAAAATTTTCAAAAGTAACTTACCTATACAATGTGAATTCCATTACTGCTGGATAACCTAATCTTAAACATAATAAGGCCAGTCGTGCGCTAGCGATTCTTCCTGAGCAATTATTTAATCACGAAAATAAAACTCATTGGTTCCAATGGAATATGGTGCACTGTGGACATATTAAGAGGGATCACAAATCTATCCTTTTCAATGGGTCCAATTTGCGAAGATACTCACAGTTAAATGAGGGGAGTTTGGGAGGGGGTGAGAATTGTTTGGGGTGGCTTGATGGATCAGCAAGGGGCTCCTCATGTCGTTTTTCACTTTGAAGTGGTAGATTTTTTTAAAATTAATATAAGAGTTTGAAAAATGTCCGTTATTTTGCACACGCTGCCAGCAGGTGGCAGCATGAGAAACAATCAGCCCCTTGCTGATTTATTAAGTTATTTTAAACAATTTTTATTTTTATGTAATCTTTTTTTGTTTGACTGTGAGTGTCTTTGCAAATAATTTAATTATTTAAAGGTATAAAGTTGTAATCCCCCTTAATTCCAGCAATTAAATAATTGAACTGGGTTTCATTCTTCAGGTGATTTTCCCACATGGAAAAGAAATGCATGTCAAAATGTATTTTGAATGTATTTTAAAATACATTTGTAAATGCATTTTTAGAAATACATTTCTAGAAATGCATTTCAAAATGTATTTCCAAACGCATTTTTAAATACATTTTTAGAAATGCATTTTCGTTGATTGTTTCGCTTAACGAGTGTTTTGTATTAAGAGTAAGACTCCGGAACGAATTATGCTCGTCAGTGGCGGCACTAGGGTTGGTGTCACCCAGTCCGGTAACTCATGGTGTCACCCCCCTCACGACACCCCATAGTATAGAGACCTCTTCCGAGTCCGCCAGTGCCAAATAACTGATACATGCAGAATCCTTAATAACGTTTATAAACATAGGTCCTAAATTATTTACAAAGGCAATGGAAGAACAATCTAATTCCAGGTCTAATACCAAATACAGGGTGAAAACTAATTCAACTTTCGTTTAAATCTTACTTTTTCCACTAAAAAGTGAAATCCAGACATTCAAAATTGCTGATTTTTGCTGATTTTTGTTTTTAAATTCACGTTTGCAAATCAAAATAAAAATGGAATATTTTCAGAAAGTAAGAAAATTTTATCATTATTTTGCATTGTGGTGTCACCCCTTATGATGGTGTCACCCGGTGCGGTCCGCACCCCCCTAGTGCCGCCACTGATGCTCGTTATGCGAGGTTCCACTGTATTTAAAGTATTATGCTGTATGTGGCATGTTCATAATTTTATTAGATCCTCCATATGTGGACTATGACATCAAATGTCATAGTGTCACACCTATACCTCGCTATACGGCATTTCGCTATAACGGCCCTTTTTAATTATGGCACTTTTTCGATTTACGGCTCACAATGTTTCATTGTACGGCTTTTTGCGTTATGGCTAACTTTTCCGGGACGTATCTAAGTCGTAAAGCGAGGTATGGGTCTAGGGTATATATAGTTTGTCAAAACAAGCCATTGCTCATTAACTTTATTGAATGTAACATATGTAGTAATTACATTATCGTGTTTTCAGGTCCCCCTTTTATTCGACCTATGCAAAATGTGTCAGCTGTTTCTGGAAGTTCTTGGTATATACGCTGTCTAGTGGCTGGTTATCCAATTCGTTCAATAACATGGGAAAGAGGTAAGAAAATCTACATCCATTAAAATATTTACTTTTTGCTAGTTCTTGTAAAATCCATCTCTGAATATAAAAAAAAATGCATAAAAATGTTAAAAGCACTATCCGCTATCACTTCTTTTATAGTAAAAATAAGTATTGAATTTGCGGTGTTTTTCATAAAAATCAGTTAGATGATAGGTGCACTCATGTTTATTGAGTATAAAATTTGCATGATTATGCTCGCTTCTCTTAAAGTGCATGGTAATTTACATTTCAAAAGGAAATATTTATATTGTTACACTTCTGTTTTTTATGCATTTGAATTTGTTTCTTTTCTGATAAGAAAATGGATTTATATTGATTTTTTTTTCTTCAAAATTGTTTTCCAAGAATTATTAGATTTCACCTTTATTCAAAACCTAAAATTTGAAATGGATAGTTCAGCTTCAATTTCAATTATTTATCGATATCAGCGGGATAAAACTGTGATTATTATAATTTACTGCTAAGTGAATGTAAACTTAAATTTTAATGTAATTACGGTCGACATTTCTACTCTCCAACATTCAAAAATCGATATTTTTGCACGAATGTAGCTCTAAATTGCGTTTCCTAGTCAATTAATCAATTTTACTAATCACTTAGGTTTGCTCATTAAATCCTTGGTTACAAATTATATTCCTTCATTTAGCTATACTTCACTTAAGTTACACAAGTCTGTGATAAATTAACCAATTAATTTTTTTAATGATCGCAACAAAATGCGCATATATATATAGTTAAAAATGCATCATTAAATAATGTTATACGGATGGAAGATAATTTTATATGAAGTTTCACATATTCTTTTACAAAGTAAGTCTTATGTTTTTGTCAAAACTTGTTTTTTTTTCCAAAAATATAACAACATTTTCTTTAGGCTTGGCACGCACTAGTAATTTTTTTCAGAGCAACGGTTTAATCACAAAAATGAAACGCTTTCGTTTAAATGTAACCTCTTGCTTTGCAGACTTTTTAATCTCCCAACTAAATAGTTGAAATGTGATTTTTCAGGTGATTAAAGTTTCATACACTTATAACTCGCTATACGGCTGCTCTTTATACGACCTATTTTCAATTATGGCACTGTTCTATTTATGGCCCACAATCTTTCGTTATACGGCCAAAAAAAAATGCTGTAATTAAAGAAAGTGACCAAAAAATGTGATAAGTTACCCCAATTTTCACAAACAAGGGATTGGATTTGGCTAACAATAAAACAACTTATGGGTTTCACTTCGTTTAAAGAAGGGAAAAAAATGAAAATCTCAATGCAGAAAGAATTAATTCATTATACGGCTTTTTCGTTTTAGTCAACTTTTCCAAACTGTATCTAGGCCGTAAAGCGAGGTATGGGTGTACATGTAACACCTGATTTTATATTAAATTAGTTTGCGCAATAAATATTTTTAATCAAAATTATTTAATATTTAATATTATAATTTTGTTTGCACCTATTTTTTACCATTTCTAAAGTTTTAGAAAAATAAGTAGGGACACTTTGTATGGTATTTCTGAAACTGTTTTCGTTTACGCCTTATAGTTTGTTATAAAAATGGATCAAATCATAATTTTAAATAATTGAGAAAAATTTAAAAATAACTTTAAACAAAAATATTCCTGATTCTTGTCATAATTTTGTTTACCCCTATTTTGTACCATTTCTAAAATTTTAGAAAAATAAGTAGGGACACTTTGTATGGCATTTCTGAAACTGTTTTCGTTTACGCCTTATAGTTTGATATATAAATCGATTATTTATTAACTAAGTTTAGCGAGGTAATATCAACTTTATCATTGTCAACATCTTGAGTTCCTAAAACGTTTTTCTTGTTTAATTTCTCATATCCAACTAACCAATTTTGTAACATTTCGACAAAAAAAAAATAACATAATGCTACAATTTCTCATCGTATTGAATGTTGTTTTTATGTATCAACAAGGACCTATAACTCTTTGTCCTATTTTGGAGGCGTTAACTCGTCTTGTAACTGCTTCTACTTCTACTATATTTTTCTATATATAAAAGTAAATCCCAGGATGGTAAATTCTTTGATGTCAGTAAATCAATCCTCTCTCTTTCTATCTCTATTTCACTTCCTAGATCTTTCTCCATTGTCTCTTACTAGAAAATTTCACGGCACAAAAAAAAAATCGTCCTATATTTTTGATGTCTTTCTTCCATGATATAGTACTCATTGGAGAATTGGCTGAGTTGAGAGGTTGGCAAAGATTGTGCACTTTTTTGCTCAACTCTGCCATTTCCATGCCTTGTTTTTTTCATCACTCCCCCCTCCTCTTCCTACCCTCCTTTTTTTCTCTTCTACTCCTACATTCTCTCTATCTTTAAATTGCACGAGTCTAACTTTCAATAATATTTGTCTGGATCTTCCTCTCGCCTTAAATATCACCTTTTACGCTCTCTTATGATGTCATTTTGCTCTATTGCCTAGTTTTATTTTTCTCCTAGACTTTTTTTTTTCTGAAATGCGATCTAAGAACCGTGTTTTCCATGCTCTTTCTTCCTCCATAAAACCCTCGATAGATGGGACAAACTTGCCCATAAACCATCGTCAAAAGGTGTTTCCCAATGGTACTTTGGTGGTACACAACGCCCAAAGAGCCACCGATGCTGGATTATACTCTTGTGTAGCCAAGGGTGATGAACCAACCAGAATTGCTAAGGGTAGCGTCTACGTTACTGTCATGAGTAAGTAGCCCTAAAATCCTAAAAATCGATGTCTTCCTTTCCATTATTCCGCATGCTTAATTATAATTTGTTGCCATCCAGAGGTTTCTGCGTCCTAATTTACAATAAAGGTTCTCGCTAAATGGGCCATTTTATTATTGTTAGGGTTTGCCAACTACATTACAACGTATATACTATATACACTTTTTGAGAAATTTAATATCGTAGTCAGAATTGATTAAAAACTATTACCCCCCTATATGCTAAGGTGCTTCACTGGTTACAACCAAATTTTCGATTAATACCTCGTAAATTTGGAGCAATGCGGTATTGTTTTATGCTTATTATTTGAAATTTTTCATTCTTTTATGTGATCAACTTTACCCTGGTAAAAAAAACAATAGAGATTTCTATTGTTTTATATTGTTAGTTAGAACGTTGTTTTCTATTGGTTTCATTGGTTTCAAATGTTTTCTATTGTTCAGTCAATACAGCTAAACCATAGAAGTCAATACATGAACCATAGAAAACAATTTAAATCAATAAAGTGTCCAAATAACATTAGAAACTAATAGAAATATCTATTGTTTTCTATTGTTTTCTATTGTTCAGTCAATACAGCTAAATTATAGAAGTCAATAGAAGTCAATTCATGAACCATAGAAAACAATTAAAATCAATAGTGTCCAAATAACATTAGAAATCTCTATTGGTTTCTATTGTTTTCTATTGTTCAGTCAATACAGCTAAACCATAGAAGTCAATACATGAACCATAGAAAACAATTAAAATCAATAAAGTGTCCAAATAACATTAGAAACCAATAGAAATCTCTATTGGTTTCTATTGTTTTCTATTGTTCAGTCAATACAGATAAACCATAGAAGTCAATACATGAAACATAGAAAACAATTAAAATCAATAAAGTGTCCAAATAGAATTAGAAATTAATAGAAATCTCTATTGGTTTCTATTGTTTTATTCACCTGGGTAGTATTACAATATATGAAATCAAATATGTTAGGAATGACTATGCTCACAATTTTTATTTAAATCATAATCACAAAGGTGTTTAACTAGTCATATCAGATGATTTAGATCATTTAATTACGGTAAAGGTCTAAATTAGTCGTTCAGTTTTGATATTTATGACAGTGAGCATACATAATCAACTAAATATGGAAATATCACATTTCAGAAAATAGCAATGATTGTCATGACAAGTAACTTTGTCCCCAATGTCTGATTACTTCTTATTTTTAAACTCGAAATTAAACTTTTGTGGGATTTTAATATTCATAGTAGGGTATATTTATATTGTAACACTGGCCATACTAGTTCTGAATTTTTCAAAATGAAAATGGAAATTGGGAAATCAAATTTATATTACTTTTTTTTCTTCTTATGCAACTTATTTAGCAAACTTGGGATAATATTTTATTAATAATAGGAAGCAGACTCAGTAAATCGTGCTATGCAAATATCTTACGACAAATTAAATACGTACTTTCTATAATATCTTCAAAGGATTTCTAAAGTATTTTCAATTTTTTCTGAACAAAATATTTCAATTAAGATTTTCTATATTAAAAATTGTTCTCGATTTACCAGTGCATATCAATTCTGATTTATTGAAATTTTTTTGTCGTTTTCCATCTCGCGAGTAATGAAAATCTCAAAGTATTCATTCATTTAATCTGATGCAAATGAGTTCAACCCAAAATCGATTTTCTAAGAAAAGTTAAATAGGCCTGGGCTGTATAAAACTTTTTTATTTAGATTACTTTACCATATATTGAAGCAAGCAGCCACGCTTATCAAAATATAATTGGAAGATTTTAAGCTTATGAAATCTTCTAAAAGTATTGCAACTAGTCATGAAATTAATTGAAATCTACAGAACAATGTGGCCATGAGACAATAAAAAAGCATATTCTGATGTTAAAAACTAGGGAGATCTTCTAGCAGAATTTTTCTTATATAATTCAGTGGTGCTCATCCCCTTAAGTCCTATGAAAGACTGTACCTATATGTCATCACATTTTTTTTTTGGTTTTTTGGAGGGGGAGGGGAGAAAAAGTTTAGAATCTTGGGGTGGACTATTTTGACCATATATTTAGAATCGCCAGTATTATGCAGGTCTTGGCAGAGTCCATAATTGGCCGCGGTGAAATACAATTTTGCATTTTTACCAAATAGAAATTATCTCAATTTAATGCAGAAATATTGGTTTTTTATCTTAAAAATCTCACATTTTACTTTATAAAAAATTTACTTTTAATGCAATTCTAAAAATTTACTAGAAAAATAAAATATTATTTTTCCTGAAAAAATTCACATTTCAATTGAAGAAAAACTGCGATTCTACTTAAAAAAGGTGTATTTTTTAAGGCATAAAAATTGAGATTTCACCTTAGAAAAAGGTGGATTACTTTAATTAAGGCAGAAAATTTGCATTTCTGAAACATAAAAATTGAATTTTGAATGCAGAAAAATAACATTTTTAAACAAAAAAATTGCATATCTAAAACTGAAAAAATTGCATTTCTAAAACAGAAAATTCAATTTTGAATACATAAAATCTAATTTTGAAAGCAGAAAATCGCATTTCTAAAACAGAATAATTATTGCCTAGAAAAATCTCTAAAACAGAAAAATCGCACTTTTATTGCAGAAAAATCGCATTTTTACCTTAGAAAAATCACACTTGTAATGCAAATGTTCAAATCCCCTTTATATTTTGCCAAATCGGTTTGAAATTTGTAAAAAATTTACGATTTGCATGGCATGGGGGAACTATTTCCAAGATTCCCCATAAACAAGTCCTTGTTCCAATTAAAAACTACTCCAAAGTTATCACCCAGGAATGCACTACGAGCTAAAATTTCTCAAGTCTTCTCATGTATGACCAAATTCTACAAAGAAATTTCCTAAAACTATGATGTCCATTTAAATCTTTATACAATTTATACCAAATTTGCTTTACAATCGAACTTTAGTTATTCTTTCTCCTCTTTTTGAGGTTACGAATGATTCGTACTCGTAAAATACAATTCAAAACGATTCACATTTTACTGTTCTTAGTGGTGTCCATTCGAAATAGTGAAATTTCGCTTTATTATCCCCATAATGACAGAACGCGATGATATAAAAGTGTTATGTGGTGATTATAGCTCCGTGAATTTGGTGCAACCCAGCTTTATAAAACAAGAAGAGAATATATATATCTCAGTTTCAATGTCCCCCAAATCGCTCGCTCTAAAAACTTTTCAAGTGATCCTTTATGTCTTCTCGTCCTATTGCTAATGCATCTTTTTTTTTCACCACAGATCCACCTAAAATAAGCCCGTTTTCGTTTCCCCGAGAAATCCAAGAAGGGATGAGAGCCAGCATCACCTGCTCTGTTTTCCACGGGGATTTACCCATCAACGTATCTTGGCTTAAAGATGGCCACGCCATAAGACCAACGACCGATTTAACACTGAGGAGGATGGACGACCACACAACCACTTTGGTGGTGCAACGCATCACACCCAAGGACAACGGAAATTACACTTGTGTGGCTCAAAATGCTGCAGCTGCTGTCAATTACACCGCTCAGCTCTTGGTGCTTGGTAAGTACAATCAAACGGGTTATTAAAAATTAATTACGGTAGTGGAGGCGTTAAATAACTTGTATCTCTACAAAACTTTTTAATATTGTAAGAGTAGAATTTGTGATGTTAACTTTACCAGCATTTAACATTTTCGAAGTATCCTGACTTGGGTTACACTGATCACCTCCACTTAGAGCTAACAGACAAACTGACTACGGGGACATTCAAAATTTGTCACACCTAGGGGGTGGGTTGTTTGCTTTTGTGACAATTGTGACCAAGGGGTAGGGGGTAAGTCGGTAATGTGACATCACACAATCAAAAATTAGTTCAAACGGTGTAAAATATGCGGTAATTTTTTTTTTTAACATTTGAAATTTTGAATAGCAGTATAGGGAAAAAAGATTTGGGTCCTGTAGTGACTTAAAACATTTCTTCCCGATAAAATTATAAAAGAATATGGAATTATTAAAAATAATTGGAGGGGGAGGCGGGGGGTAATCGACGGGTTATGAAATCATTATGGATGGGGTGTAGTAAAATATGAAAATGTACTCACAATGGAAGACTACAAATGTTCTTGAGTAGTATCATATTAGGGGCCATTCAAAAAGGACAGCCCAGGAGGGGGTTAGGAGGTGGATCTGCTGGCTTGTGGTCATGATGTGGACAAGGAAAGGGGGTTAAGACATTTTGAACGTCTGTTAATGATGGTATTTTTCAGTTTTTGATTTTGTTTGAGTTTTAAAGGTCAGTGAAAGATGAAATTGACACCAGAAGAAATGTGTCCCCAGCCCCAAATGAAATTCAATTTTTATGTCTGAACACCAATTTTAAGCTGGAATTTCCCTTTGAGGTCTGGAAATTTTCGTTAATCAATCTGGAAAAATGTCGTGGATTTGATAGCGAGACGGGTGCTGGGAAATTTTTAGAATGGGCCCAAATACATTTTCTGGACACCCTACTTTTTAAAAACATTAAGCGCTCCCAGGTCGAGGTCTGTGGGAATTTTTACGGATGGGAGAAATTCCCTAAGTGGCGGCTCTTTCGGATGAGAGTTTAAACCGAGGTCCCGTGT
>JAQGBW010005327.1:0-12193 GCA_034698625.1 Julus scanicus
TCAATTTTTGAATGAATTTTGGGGACGTTCTTTCTGAATTGTCTCCCCAAGAAACATCTCCAGCTGGCATCACCAGCCCTTGCGTGATGGAACCTACTGTAGCTGCCAGTCAAAGAAGTTGTTTGGGAAGCTACTTCAGAAAGGATTTACACAACATTTTTTTCAAAAATGGTCCACATCATGGACATGGGATATTGAAGGAGGTCAATTTTTGAATGAATTTTGGGGACGTTCTTTCTGAATTGTCTCCCCAAGAAACATCTCCAGCTGGCATCACCAGCTTTTGCGTGATGGAACTTATACTATAACTGCCATCCACACACGTGATAGTGCCATAGTGGTGATACTGCACAAGGTCAATGAAGTGCTGATATCGACGTGATTAGCCGATGATAAAAAAATGACGGAATAATTATGTGCTTAGGTTAGGATGAAACTGAGAATTAAGTTTCTCGGAAACGGCTTACAAGTTGCGAATTAAGTGAATTTCCGCGCTGGAAACGTTCACATAAGACATAAAGACATTATTATTGCGAAATGCATCATCGGATTTGATGCTGATGGATACGGAGAAAGCGTCGTGTTATTGATTGGGAAAATTGCCGGAGCGCCGTAGGCACATCCACGCAGGGGGTCTTCCATTTGAATAAATGGTTGCCAATTTCAATAGTGGCCTTTTTCCACTCTGTTTTGTCGACTTTAATTAAATGCGAAGCTCGTAAACATTGGCTGCTGCTCCGCTTCCATTAGATTGAGGATTATTTTCACTTAAAAAATAAATGTTTACGATGGTTGAACCTGCCCGGAAATGCTTCTGCGAATCCCAGCTTCCAATTTAATACTTCATAATTACCTCATTTCGACGAAGTGTTTCGGAATAGCGTCTTTTTTAGCATCGCAACTACTGAAACATTGTATTTGGACCTCATCAGACTGGATGCATCTTTATTTCCGGCTTAATGGGCTTGGGATTTTGTAAGATATGCATTTTGTAGCGATGGTGATCACCAGTGCTATCAGCAGCTGTCTGTCTGCAATACTAAATTAGTTTCACAAATAAAATGTAAACCTCGATCGGTGTTTGCAGATTTTGGAATCTGTTGTTGGTTCCATGGTAACGTTGCAATGAACATGTTTCCAATGAAATATTAACTTTTTGCAATAGCAAGCGAATATCTTATTGGGATTTCCAGAAATCCAATTATACATTTTATAAATTAAAACTTCTTCCTGGGCTTTTGATGTCATCAATGAAGTATGCGATGGTCCATATGCCCTTGATTTTAACATCTGACATCATCTAATCCATATGCTTTTGACATTCAAAACGAATCATAAATCATGTCTGATTTGGCATCATTTTTACCTGGAAATTTCTTCGAATGATTGTTTTACAATGGAATACAAGGCATTTTTTGGAAAATTGCGTGTATCTGAAATATTTATGTATTCTGTTGTTGATTCCATGAAAACAATGCAATGGACATGTTTCCAAAGAAGTATGAACTTTTTGGAATGCCCAGCAAAAAAAAAATGTGCCATAAAATTGCAGTTTTAAAACTGGTTTCTTACTTCGCATTTACTATACTTTTGCATGTTAACTGCAGTTATTCATAAAACTGTAATTTTTTACTTCACATTTACTGTACTTTTACACATTAACTGCAGTTATTCAGAAAACTAATTTCTTACTTCACATTTACTGCACTTCTGCGCATTAACTGCAGTTATTCAGAAAACTGCAATTTCTTACTTCACATTTACTTCACTTCTGCACATTAACTGCTGTTATTAAAAAAAAACTGTAGTTTCTTCTGCACATTGACTGCAGTTAATCAGAAAACTAGTTTCTTACTTCACATTTACTACAATTCTGCACATTAACTGAAGTTATTTAGAACACAAGTTTCTTACTTCACAATTTATGAACTTCTGCAATTAAATGCAGTTTTTCAGAAAACTGGAGTTTCTTACTTCGCATTTACTGCACTTGTGAACATTAACTGCAGTTACTCAGAAAAAACTGCAGTTTCATACTTTTTAAACACATTAACTGCAGTTTTTCTAGTGTACAATGAAACAAAAAACTGCAGTTTTTCTGCCAATTTTGAAACTGCACTTTAATAGCAGTTTTTACTGCAATTTTATTTCATAAAAATGCAATTTATCTACCTTTCATAATTGCAAAATATTTGCAGTTTATAATTCGGCCATTAACTGCACTTAACTGCAACAATTCTGCTGTTTTGAATCAAGTGCAGTGGTTTTTCTGCTGGGTAGCAAGGGAATTTTATCTTTTTGTGATTTTCAGAAATCCATGTATACATTTACGATAACTTTGATCAATTCAAAATTCTTCATGGTTTTAAGCTGTCTCCAATGCAGTCTGCGATGGTCCATATGTCCTTAATTTTAACATCTGACATCATCTAATCCATACTATGCTTTTGACATTCAAAACGGACCATAAATCATTCCACTTTTTCCCCTGCCCTGTGGGGTCCGCTTGCACTTGAAATGCACCTTAATGAAAATAATTGAGGGCTTCAACGGACCTTAACTTTTTGCAATTTTTCATGTAGATGCCCGTGTCTTTGTTCCCCTCTTCCTGTATGACTTCCGCCATCTTGCATTTTATTGAAGTGCAGTCTGGTGACGTGTTTTTGTGGCTATATGCATTTAGAAAAGTCGTCCAAGCGTCAAGAAATTCTGACTCACTGCTGAATAATTCATTTGATGGTGGCTTGATGTTTCCCTTAAGCGGCCATCTTGGGACTCTTGGCTTCATTAGTTGAAGCATGCCTATTGATTGTGATTGAAATAGTCACTTACATGGCATTTTACATGTATGTTAACTTGTATTCTGAAACGTTACCATTAGTTGGCAATGCTGAAAATAAATTCAGTCAATGCAGTCATTAAATTATAGTTGTAGTAAACATCGTTAATGGATTAGTTACAGAAAATCGATAACAACTACCATGAATGCATGACAAATGCACGCTATTTAATTTGTATGCAGCTGGTGAATTTACAAACTACTAATGAACAAATTAAATTAATCGCTACTTATATAGCAAACACGCAGTCGTCGTTTGTCAGTCACGCCCCATTAATACACAAATTAAATTAGCTGAAAGTTTAAATAGCATATAGTGATGAGAGGCTTTAATGAACCTTAATGTGAACAAAGTTATTTAGAGCCTCGTTATGCTTTTTCTTATACAATATTTCTTCCAAGCATGCATTTTAAAAACATTGGAAAAAGATCCGAATTTCCTATAAAGTAGGCCACCATATTCAATTCAACTCAGTACAGTAGAACACGTCTAAATGCATAACCTCTCTAAATGCATGCCTACCTGATCAGGTTACCACTTACAGTATCTATAAGTGGTAACCTGATCTTAGTTTGACACTTTAATGGTTGGCATTGAACTGCTCAATAAGTGCAGAATCCATAGCTAGATATCTGATGGTGTCAGATTTGGCTAGATGCTATGTTGACTTCTTCAGTGTTCTAGAGATTGTGGCTTGGCTGATCTTAATCTTGTAATTTGTCTTTAACCACTGTATGAGTTCCTTGTGTGAAGCGCTTGGATGATCCTTATTGCACTGTTCCAGGGATATACGGACAGAATCTGTCGTTGTAGTGTACATTGAACCTTTAGACACCATTTTTGTATGAAGGCCTACACAATTATATCCAAATGCAACAGGCAGGGAGATGCAAGACAATTACTGCACTTGACCATTCACTAAAATGTTGCCCAATAGCTAGTGAATCATCTAGAATTGAAAAAAGGAGCAATTCCCTATTTGGCAGCTGAATGTGTGCATGACTGCTGATAAATCTGTCTAAATGCATATTTTTCATCAGTACCCAGAGTATGCATTTAGACAGGTTCTACTGTACCCTACAATCGGTAAATAAATGCCATGTGGTACGGTGATCGTACCCAATTTCAGGCGAATGCCCTTACGTCAGTAGCGACTAGGAAAATATTGTTTGATTAAATTTTTACTAAATCTGGACATTCGCCAGGAAGGCTATTCCATCGTCTAATCGCATGCAAAAAGAAGGACCAATAGTAAGCATCCGTCTTGGCATGAAGCTCGATCAAAGGATTTGAGTGATTGTCTATTCCTATAGTGGTCATTAGGCGTTACAATATGGGAAACAAGATATGAATTAGAAGAAAGATTGATTAAAATGTTTGAATAACCCCATAGATAAGTTCTCGCGTCTAGGACCTCAGCATGCCCCAATTTAGAGAGTGGCGCATTTCTGTCACACTCACGGAATGTTGGTAATTGCCCTTAACAAATCTGTCCCATCTCTATATCCTGAATATGAACGCTTAACCTGTAGTGTTTACTGTGGAAATGGTCATCTATTCCCAATCCCAGAATTGCCAAGATTTCATATTAGTTTCTGCAATGACATCTTGAATTTTAGGCGTTGGCCACCTGGTGGTCGCCATTCCTAGCCACCTGCGTGCTCTGGCGACCGCATTCTTGTTTAGCTGACCAGGGGGTGACTAATTAATCGCAATCTTGATGCCGATCTCAGCCAATTGTGGAGTTTAACTAATTCCTGTTAGCTAGATCTGATAGAGGGGGCCACAAGCTGCTTTCCAAAATGGGATTCGACTGACCTCCCATGCTTTGCAGGCTTGAAAAAAAATGTCATTAAAGTTTTTGGCAGTTTTACATTTGTCTAATTAATCAAGGGATAGCATCGATCGCCTCGACCTGTTCTGTTGGCTATCAGGGTGGCAGTCAACATTTGAGGATTGTAACTGCCAATGAGGTGACTATAACCAGTGTGACCAGTCAGCTCATTTTGCTTATATGCAAGTACTGCTATATGCATGAAGAGAGAAGTATGCATATTTTTTATGAATTTTTACAATTCAAAGTTTCAAACCAATGCATACAAAGAAAAAGCTGGTATTGTTGTGGTATACAAATGAATATTTGGAAAACTGGAGAACTCCCAAACTTCTACAATGCCATCTTGCAGAATTCTGAAATTCGTGACACCAACCAAATAAAAACGGTGGGGGGTAAATAATACTGTAAATTGCGAGACGTTTGCAATTTGTTACGAAAATGTACATATATAAAAAATATTTTAGAACACGAAAATACGTTTTGGGAACTGGCGCTACTGTTTTTTTTCTTGTTGTGTGCAGGTGAGTAGTTTGAATTAATGTCCCCTTATATATATATGCCGGAATGTCGTTTGAGTTGGCATTTTGTGGTCATTCCTCGGGTTTTATCCAATTTGTGTTCGGGTCAGAGGTCAAGCTTAAGATGTTTCTCGTGGGTTAAGCGAGACGTTGACAAAAAACCGAAGGGTGGCGCTGCTGGTGAATGTACGCCTTAACTCTATAGGGGCCATTCAAAAAGGACGTCCTCAAGAGGGGGTGGGTGTGATGTGGACAGAGAGAGAGAGAAGGGGAGAAACCCATTTTGGAAGTCCACTAATGATGATATTTTTCAGTTTTTGGGTTTTCTGTTTAATTTAGTTTTAAAGGTCAGTTAAAGGGAAAGGGACACCAAAAGAAATGTGGCCTCCGTCCAACTTGTACTTGAATTTTTAAAACCTCAGGAAAGTCAGGAATTTCAAATCGATGTCAGGAAATTACTGTTCAGCAGAAAATTCTGGAAAAATGCCCTGGAGTTGGTAGCGAGGTGGATGCTTGGAAATTTATAGGATGGTATTTGCATGTTCCAACAAATTTTCTGGACACCCTACTTTAAAAAAAAATTAAAGACGTCAACGAGGAAGATGAAGGGGGTGAGGGAAGGCTAAAATATGACGATATACTTAACATATTTTGTGTATTCCCATGTTGCTCAAAAGCACTGTTTTGGAACCCAATACAGTAGAACCTGTCCAAAAGCATACTCTTGGGACCGGTGAAACATATGCTTTTAGACAGGTTTATATTTATACACGGGTCCCAAGTCGGGAGCGGCACGTTTTATGGTTTTAGACAGGTTCAACTGTACGCAGCAAGTGAATTGGTGTCCACTTTTTTGCAGACATGTTGACCACCTTGAATTCAACTTGGTATCATGCAACTACTGTTATAAAACAATTTTTTCATATCTAAATATGAAAAAATCATAACTAGTTAAAATTTGTTTTTGATTATGAGGTTAGATAATAGAATAGCGTAGAATTACTGATTCAGTCAATGTTGCGGATTTATTTTATTATTCGTTTACTTAAGCTATGTGTACTTGTCTAGTCTGTTTTTTAGTTTCTTTAGTGTGTATAGTAGTCCGGTATAGTAGCTATATGTAAATCTGAAGTTCGTGAAGGTTGTTTACTAAGTACGTTGATAAAGGTATTGTCTGGAAGCGCTGCTTATGTAATTTGGATTGTGTGTATTTTTTAATATGGGGTATACATTTCAGAATTAATGTGTCCTTATAACAGGTTGTAATAGTGTACAACACATTCTTTGTTAATGAAAACAGTTTGTAGATGTATATTTTCGTAAAATGTTGTTAAAATGAGTAAAAGGGGAATTTCCCATTTTCATAGATGCAGCCCTGGTGAAAAAAACAATAGAAACCAATAGAGATTTCTATTGATTTCTATTGTTATTTGGACACTTAATTGATTTTAATTGTTTTCTATGGTTGATGTGTTGACTTCTATTGACTTCTTTGGTTTAGCTGTATTGACTGAATCCATTTTCATCCATTGCTTTTTGGTTTGCTAACAAGGGCCCATTCAAAAAAGACCATATCCAAAATTCCTTTAAAAAACAAATTCTACGATATTTTTCCAGAATTTTCTGATTAACGGAAATTATCTGATTTCGAAGGGATATTCCAACTTAGCACAAATTTTAAGCATAATTCCAGGTTTTCCCGACGTTTTAAAAATTTAAGTACATTTGGGATTTTGGGCACATTTCTTCTGGTGTTACTTCTTTCATACTCAAAAACTGAAAAATACCATTAGTTGTCCTGGACATCCATAATGCCTCCCCCTTCCTTTCCTCCACCCCACCCCCAACCCCCTGTCCACATGCCAGCAGACCCCTCTTGAGGACCTCAATTTTGAACGGCCCCTAACTAGCTATTAGTGTTAAGATTATGAGTCTTTTGACTTATGTTGAGTTTCCTCGACTTTTTCAAAATTAATCATGGACTATTCCCCAACTTTTCTGAATCCAATTTCCCTGACAATTCCAGGATATCCATATCTGAGAGAAACACTGGATAAGGTTTTGAACAAGCATTGTCTCGCATCTTCACCTTGTCTATCTCAAGTAGTGTACAAAGTTTAAGATATATTTTTTTAAATATTCAGTCTGTGTATTTAGTTTTATTTCCCCAAGGATGCCTCAGGTTGGGCCTTTCTACAATTTGGACCAGGGGTGGAACCTGTGGTCTAATTACGCCTGAATGGTCGGTGCTGCATCCGCTCTATAAGACTCTGGCTATTGATACAATTTATTAAAAAAATAAAAACAAAAAAACGATAGAGGATGCAATTACTTTCGCAAATACTCTTGTTTATCACTCCCACCATGAATTATTGACGCGCCAAGGGTCAGCGAAAACACCCGAAACGTGGCGGAGAAGCAGTAATTTTCTACGGCGCTTCGCACCTGTCCTGGTCAGGCTGAGTCTGACGGCGGTAATAAGCAACTCGAATTTATGGCCCCCAATTTGGCCTCCACGCCCCCAAGTGGCACCTTTGAAAGCCGTAATTTCCTGAGCGCCCCCTACCCCCCTCTAGCGATGAAATATGGCTGCGGTGGACTCGTATATTATCGCAACAGGTTGGAAGCGGAAGTTACAAGTCGGAAAAAACCTCAGTTTCCTGCGGGCCTCAATATATCTCCAAGCTACCTTTTTGAAAGTGTTTTTATATTTGAAAAATTAGTGCATGGAAATGAGATTGCTGGGCTGGGGAAATGGCGAGTAATTTGCGGAAAATCGCAATGTTGAGATTTAAGTACTTAAGTGTCCGTTTGGGGTTTAGCCTGTAATCATCAACAGGTGATTCCATAAACGGCCCTTAGTCCGCGAAGGGACCGATGGAAATATGGAAATTGAACACTTGCAAGAAACAATGACGCGCATGATTTGCACGTGTTTTGATTCAGTTTTTTGGACCAGTGAAAAATGCTTTACTCAGGTCCCAAGTTGGGACAGGCACATTTTATGCTTTTAGAGAGGTTTTTCGTTTTTTTTTTATTGAACATTTATCCTCTAGTTGGGGGAAGCGCCGCTAAGCGATACAGCGCTGAGATGGGGCAGAGTTAACATAAACAATACAAGATTAACAAGTGATGAAAACAGGTGAAAATTTCGACACACTTTAAACGACTAGAGGAACATATATAATGAATGTTTCTCTGACAGCAGAGGAAGGCATAGGGAAGTGAAGTATTTAGCAAGAATAAGAGTATGCAGCATGGGCGGGTGAGTCAAGTGGAAGGAGAGTGAGCGCTCATAGTTATGGTGCAGTGAGTAGTCTATAAGAAAAGGCAGTGGAATGAGAAGTTAAGACACTCCTCAGACGCAGAGAGGCACCATCAATGCCAGAAGCCGTGGAAGCCAAGGCCCCCAGGTGAAGGTTTTTCGTTTACATAGAATGCATTGGACAGGTTCTACTGTACAAATTTGTTGGTCAAACATTTCCATTGAGCCGGGTCTCCAATGAAGTTAACATGGTTTGCTGAAACAAATAATGAATAAAAGTTTGCCCATCGTGATGTTTGAGCAAACTTATGACGTTTTTATGTTGCCAGAACCATGGTTTTGGCAACATTTCTCCGATTGCTTCCAGATCGAAGGAGAAAGTGTTGTCACTTACTGCGCATGCTCAGCCATGTGCTAAATTGAGGGCCTGGATGCTTTGTAGGGCACTTGGTAAAAGCGCCATAAACATGTCCATTGAGCCGGGTCTCCACTGAAGGCAACATGGTTTGCTGAAACAAATAATGAATAAAAGTTTTCCTATCGTGATGTTTCAGCAAACTTATGACGCTTTTTTGTTGCCAGAACCATGGTTTCGGCAACATTTTGCCGATCGCTTGGAAGACGGTCCGGATAAATTTAATGAGAACGTGTTGCCACTTACTGCGCATGCTCTACCATGTGCTTAAATGAGGGCCTGGATGCTTTGTAGGGTACTTGGTAAAAGCGCCATAAACTGGACACATTCGTTCAGCTTTTCCGTCAACTTTTGGTGGAGACACCTCAGCATTCAGCAACATGTTGAGGAAATTTGTTTGAGGTTTGTGTGTTTCATGTTTCATGTTGCCATCAATAGAGACAGACCCATCTTTAGTTCCAAACGCCATTTTTGAATTTTATCCAAACTGCACCAGGGCTACAAATGTTGGGATAAACTTGTATATAGGATTAGGAACCGTAATTTAAATTCAGATATCTTCGTTAATTATTCCCGATTTGTATGCAGGATCCATATGAACCTAAATGTAGTAAAACAAGAATGTCTTCATGTGGGGCAAACCGTCACAAACGTGTTTTTAAAAGGCATGCATATAACCTGCTGTACGTGTCACTCTAGTTTTAGAGTTGGATACGTGCTTCCCTCTCGATCCTAAGGTGCGGGATTCAATCCCCTGTCGAGGTCGGTGGGAATTCTCATGGATGGGCAAAATTCACTAAGTGGCGGATCTTTCCAATGAGAGTAAAAACCGTTTAAAAACGAGGGATCTTTAACGTTTAGTTAAAGACCCCTGGAGAGGTGGTGGAAGTCTCTCTCGTAGACAAAATTCTCAGGTAGGTGATGGAGGCTCATCCCTAAGCAAAAATCATCACCATTCTCCAAAAACTCTTTTTTAAATTCTGATTTAAATTCTAGTACAGACCAACGAAAACACGGAGCAAAAGCAAAGTTTTTGAAAGCATGTTTGCGATAAGTTTTCTTACCAAGTCATGTAATAATTAATGTTATTATGATTTTAGTGGAAGTGCCATCAACTCAAAACATTTGCACCGTTTTGCATGTTTTCGAAACATGCTCCTGAAAACATGTTTCGTGTTTTCATGCATTTTGCTTTTGCTCCATGTTTTGTTTGGCATGTACGTGGCTTAAGAGACGAAAGCAAAAACCTAAAGCCAGGCCGGTCCCCACCAAAGAAAACACGGAGCAAAAGCAAAACCACGAAAATACAAACAAAACTCAAAACAAGCTTTCAGGAGAATGTTTCGAAAAGCAAAAGGTGTACCTAGATTTGAATTAATGATGGCGTGTACACTGACATGATGACTGCTAACTAATTGCAAACTGTGTGCAAACTATGAAATTACAGATAGGCATTTGAGCCTTAGTAGGAGCGCCGTAAAGTGAGAACATTTTTTTCCTTTGATCTCGACCGTCTCTTAATTGGGCGAAATATTCTCAAAAGCATGCTTTTAAAAGCAAAATGCCTAGAAGTTTTCTGAAACATCGGGATTGTATGCTTTTAAAAACCTTGCTTTTGCTCCGTGTTTTCGTTGGTAGGGACACAGCTTAAGTTTTTCATAGCTTTGTGTGTGCTGTTGTGTGAGGCGGTGATCCATTTCAAAAGGCTTCTCGGGCATAGGGTTGGACACCCTTAAAGTGGGTAATGTACCAGAGGAAACATCAAACAGAAACATGGACTTAAAACACAAAAGTTTTGTTACTTTGGGTGTGTCCCGAAGTTAGGTGAAACGTTTGTGGAAAAAAGCCATTTTCATCAAACATTTCTGTTTCCTGATGTTTTCTGGCGATCGCTCAAGAGGCGTTCCGGATCAAAGGAAAAAATGGTTCATGGTCAAGGCGCTTTTGCCAAGGTCTGTACAGGATGACGCGTAGTTGATTGTGCCACGTGGTTTCTGTAGCAAAACGGGTCGTGCTTTTGCAGACGACGTTTTACTACAGAAAACATGTAGTGAAATAGGCTGCGTCATCGTATAGTCTTTGGTAGGAGCGCTATGACCAGTCAATATCAAGCTCAGCCTTGTTTCACAAAATAGATTTTTCGGTGTGTACACTATGTTTTTGCAGGTTTATTACAAGCCTGTTTGTCGGAAACTTTGGTTAAAAGCAGGTTTGAAGTTTTTGTTTTGGGTTTCCAGATGTTTTTCTACCCACCTTAACTCTACAATTGCAACGTTTTGCTTAAAACCAAGTTTCCAATTTCCACCTCGAAATTGTGACCAATCCTTTTTGTCTAGTATTGCTTTTGTCCAATGCATGCAGGCATTGTCTTTCTCTTGAATTATTTCTCATTTAAATTAAGGATTTGGAAGGGGGGCGAAATGGCCATTTTGTAACCGGTGATGAATGCAACGTCGACTTAACGAGCCATCTCCGACATCTTTCTTCTGCTGCCGGAATCAATAGTGCTGAAAAGAGGGGGAGGTACAAGGCCCCTTAATAGTCGATTCATCCGAATCCTTCCCTGGCGTCCAGCTCGCGCAACGCTGGGGTAATTAATCAACGTTGCCTCAACCAACAATGGCGTCCGTAATGAAGTTTCGGGAGACGCCATGGCGGCCATTGTTTGGGCGGATGGACTAGCGAGGCCGCCATTGTTGCGGAACGTTCACCGCAAATATTTATTAGTTTTTAATCCATTTACGATGGGCGCATGCGCGTTGAAGCAATTGTTGTCCTCTTTCGTTTTTGCTGTTGTTGTTCTCAAGGAATTTTGATGGATGCAACTCTGGAATGCGAGGCTGCAAAAGATGCACGCATGGAACTTTGCGAACCAGGGGCCCAAAACCAAAAAAACGACGCATCTAACCCCCATCTATACTTAGTTGTCCAAAAAGTACTAATGGTGATGTGATACTTGGGCAAAGATTTCTGAAAATATGTTTTTGATGACAGCAACATGGATTTTTGAATGTTTGTGTGTTATTGCATATCGATTGGGTTATGTCAATGTTTGGGACAGTGTTTTTCAACCTTTTTCAACTTACTGCACACAATATGGGGCTAAATCTGTCACGGCACAGTATTTTAGTTTGGGAAGATTAGTCTAGATCAGCGGTCGGGGAACTTTTTTAACCATTACCCCAAAATATTTTTGCATAAGTCGATATTATCCTCCCCCCCCTTTCCCCTTCCCACTTCCTTCTGAAAAGAAAACAATCAATGTAAATTTTAAATAAACATTATTTATTGAATTAATTTACATTTACATATTTATAA